>VYZU01013577.1:0-12072 GCA_013401355.1 Ceyx cyanopectus | reverse complement strand
ACTTTCCTCGACCTGCTGGCCTGTTCTGAGTTTCATACCTCACTTTCCCTCAGAGCTTTGTTGATAGAGATCTGCTTTTCTCAACATAGCCAGGGGGGTCACCTGCAGCCAGCACTTTGGAACTGACAACCCTCCAAGTTTCTGTTTGTAGAGTAGCCTCACCTGCCCGTGTGCTCAGCTCCCTGCAGCCCCCGGGCACGGGAATAGCTCCTCAGCTCCACCAGCCCCAGTGCCCCTCGGGCACTGGCACCAGCCCTGCTGAGCACACGGTTCAGCTCCAGACAGGCTCTGCCCCAAACGTGCCATGGGCTGGTTGTGGTGCCCGTGAGCCAGTCGAGGAATGGGGTGCTGGAGCTCAAGTGTGTTCCCAACCCCCTGCTCCCACCTGGAGGGGAACTGGGGTCCTCTGCTACCCCCAAAGCCCGACTGGGGGAAGACTGCGTGGGGGCATCTTCAGAGAAGCTGCTGTAATTAATTACCCGTGGAAAGAGCCCAGAGTGTGTGGGTCCGGGGGCGTGGGGCCACAGGGGAGATGAAAAGGGGTGAGGGGCCAAAACCAACAATCCCCCCGAGGCTTGGAACTGCTCAGGTTTAAATATTCGGCGCTGCTGGGGTTGTTTTCTCCTGCCCTTTCTTCTCCTGCTGGGAGCTCTGCAAGAGCCTAACCCCGTGCTTGTCCTCGCTGCAGATGTCTGGAGATAGCTTAGATGATGGGAAGCAGCGATGATCTTCTTGACAAGGACTCCAAAAGGATCAATGCTGATCTCCAGCACCTCCCCAGAACCCCCCACGTCAAAGCCAGTGCTGCTTGCAGCAGCCAAAGTGTGGTGTGGACAGAGAAAGCAGCCTGAAAAAAATAACCTTGATTTGCTCCTCTCCCCGAGCGTGGGCTGGTTTTCTCCTGGGTACCACATGCTCCCCCAGCACAGCTTGGGGTTGGTGCCTTCTGTTTGTAGCTCTTGGCTCTGTGTGTAGCAGGTGGTGGCACTCTGGGGTTCTTTGAAGCTTAGATCTGTTCTTTGAAGCTTCGATCTGCGGAGAAGGACCTGGGAGTGCTGGTGCGCAACAAGCTGCCCGTGAGACAGCAATGGGCCCTCGTGATCAAGAATGCCAATGGTCTCCTAGGGGCCATGAGAAGTGTGGCCAGCAGGTCGAGGGAGGTTCTCCTGTCCCTCTACTCTGCACTAGTGAGGCCACATCCGAAGTATTGGGTCCAGTGCTGAGCTCCCCAGTTCAAGAGACACAAGGAGTTACTGGGGAGAGTCCAATGGAGGCTGCAAAGATGCTGACAGGCTGGAGCATCTCTGTGCCAGACCAGGCTGAGAGCCCTGGGCCTGTTCAGCTGGAGCAGAGCAGCCTGAGAGGGGAGCTGAGCAATGCTGAGCAAGAGCTAAAGGGTCCCGGGGGGCAAGAGGATGGGGCCAGAGTCTTGTCAGTGGTGTCCAGTGACAGGACAAGGGGCAACAAGGGGCACAAACTGGAACCCAAGATGTTTTTGTGATTCTGTGATGTCCTTTTAGCTCAGCCAGGACCTCCAGGAACGCTCACAGGCTGCCCTTGAGGTTTTCTGTCCCTGAACTCTTCCTTCACCGGTGGCATGACCCCCTCTGCCTCTCTTAAAGCACTCAGAGCTCATCAAAACACCAAAGCCTGGCCTGCCATGGCACAGGGATTTCATTTGTGTGCCCTCTGCTCAGCTGCAGCTGGAACAGGGCAGGCAGTGAAGGTGTTGAACACTGCGTCCTGCCAGCACTTGCTGCTCAGACCTGCCCCTGCCTCCTGGCAAGAGAAGAGTGAGCTCCTCTCTGACTTACCATGGCAGCTCTGCCAGGGGCACCAGCAACGAGATTTCCTCCCAGGCACCTTTCCCTCCCCCAAGCTCCACAGAAGTGTTGGAAGTTGGTGACAATTGTGCTGAAAGCAAAGAGAAAAAGATCAACCAGCATCCCAGCTCTTTCCGCCGGCACCCTTGGCACGAGGGCTCAGTTGTTGTGGAGCTCTTGTCAGAGGTGAAGGGAGAGGTGTGTGTGGAGCTGGCGAGTAGCTCAGATGCTGTAAAGGGTGAAAAGATCAACCCCTGGTAGGGACTGCAATGGGGAGCAACTCCAGGTACAGGGAACCCTGGTGTCTGCCAGCAAACCTGGCTCAGGTGGCAGTGACACCAGAGTGTAATGCCCTGCTTTAGGCTGTTCTGCTTTTGACCTCCTTGCCAGACTCAGCTCAAAATACCTGGCCCAAAACTGGCCGGGAGAGAGTGGGAAGAAACCACTTCAACATGTGAGGAGCTCTCTCCTTGCTCCCTGAGCATGTCTCCTGCAGCTGGAGCTGTGCCATGCTGGCACCGGCCAGGGAAACCATCCGCTCTGCTGCCTCCCTTGAGCCCCTCTTCTTACCGTCTGCAAAACTCCACCATAGCCCCTCTGTCTGATCTTCTTCCAAGGTCTTGTGATGATTGTTCTCTGTGCCTCGCAGCTTTTACTGCTGCAGCCTTAGTAACCCTTGTTCATTAGCGTGGAGGATTCTCATCTCCTAAGACACCACATGACCCCAGAGGATGTCCAAAGCTTCTTGAGAAAGGAGTGAAAGCCAGGCTCTGAAATGACAGCTTCGATTTCTGTCCTGCTACGAGTGAGAACAGCACTAATTCTGTTCAGTGATTCTACTTTTCAGCTCAGCTCTTCTCACTCCCTGCCCTGGCTGCAGCAGCAGCTGTTGGCACAGGCAGTGGCTGCTCCCAGCAGTGGTAACACCCCATGGGCAGAGTCAGTACCAAGGGGTGGAGATGTCCAAAGCTTCTTGAGAAAGGAGTGAAAGCCAGGCTCTGAAATGACAGCTTCGATTTCTGTCCTGCTACGAGTGAGAACAGCACTAATTCTGTTCAGTGATTCTACTTTTCAGCTCAGCTCTTCTCACTCCCTGCCCTGGCTGCAGCAGCAGCTGTNTTGAGGGGGTTCCAATTGGTCTGACCTCTAGGGCAGCAAAGAACCACTTGTGTAATTAATATTTGTCTGTCATTTAAGTGCTCCTCAAAGTTCTAAACAAACAGGGAGTCTGCAGATTGAGAACCTTTGTTAGTGGCTCAGTCTCAGTGTTTTTCCTTTAGTGCTTCTGGGGCTTCTTCTGGTAGAGAAACCTGAATTACTACCAATATGTACTTGATTAAGGAAGGAAGGAAGGAAGGAAGGAAGGAAGGTTGGATCTTAGAGGAATGCAAGGTTGCCTAATGGAGAGGGAGGTAAGAAAAATCTAAATTGGGAGGTAAGAAAATCACAGAACCACTTCAGGAGGAACCTTTATACATCCATTTAGCAATAGTCTCCTCTTAATATTACACTGCTCATCTTAATATCACACTCTTTTTGTCTGTAGTGAAATAGGCTCAAGGAAAAGATGGGTCAAAAACTGTTCAATTATGAGCAACTTAAAGGAGGAGGAGGAAGGAACAGTCTAGGCATCAAAGGCACAATAGAAGGTGCTGTTTTCTTTTAATCTGCTACTGCATGAATTGTTTCAAAACACAGATGAAGGACTCAGTAATTCTGTTGCTGTTGGTATTTCTCTTGTGTGTTCAAATCTCTTTCAATGTAAATTTCTCTGACTATAATACTGAATGTATTTGTAGTGTTAGCCAGTATTTGTAAAGGGTGGCAAGATATATATATATATTTATATATAAATAAACTTTATCTCCTATGTATCTGGAGTTTGACAGGCTGAATTAAATCCCACAGCATAAAATAATCCCTCAGAATTGATAGCAGGACCATCTAGATTTTTTGGGTAATGATGCAATAGAAACAAAATATGATTTGATTTTATTTTTTCTATTTTTGGCTTACTTATTTTTGGCCGTGTTCCTTTTTTGTTATGATTTCAGCATCACAACTGTTTCATTGCCATGCCCAGCACTGTTTGTCCCCTGTGAAGTTTGCTGGTTTAAATTCTTTTTGCTGGGACAGTCAGACATTGTGTTGAGTGGATAGGCTTTCTCTTTTGAACTAGTTGCTAGAACCCATAACAAGTAATAATGAGGCTGTACTGCACAAATTATTTCCTTCCTCAAATTCACACACGTTTGTTTCTTTGTGAATTTCTTGACCCTGTTTCAAAGGAACAGGTTCTGCCAGCATTTCAGACTTCATTTCTTCGTGTTGTGTTCTTACTTAACAGCTTTGTTAATTGGGCTTTCCTGACAGCTTTTTTTTTCAGTCTTTTCTTTCAGTAGCCTGTGTCTGGAGTGATTTCCTTGCTTAGAAATTTCCTTGCTTGATATCACCTGGCATCTGTTGTTTAAACTTCTAAAGCTGTTACCACTTCCACTTTTTCTTCCTTCTCTGACACTTCCAGATGGATCTGAACCCCCCTCCCAGCAGAGCTGTAATCTTGATTTTAGGGTACATGTTACAAACTCTCCATCTGTGGCCATTCCCAAAGTTGGGGTTTACCTGGTGTCCTCATTCCCATGGCTTGACCCATTCCTTGTCTTCACTGCATCTCCTTCTAAATTTATCTCTCAGCTTTGTTAGGGTCTCGAGGAGAAGAGACATTCCTATCCCAAACTGGTGGAGTTCTTTTTTAGTCAATACATTGTATTTTGCCAGTCGTTTTCCTCAATGTTTTTCTGTTAGACAGTTCTCCATCAGCTGATGCTTAACAAATGCCTCGTTCAACTGGTTAAATAGGGAATTTTCCCCCAGTTTGATCTTTTTTTCACCCTAGGAGCAGTTTGTCCCATTCAAAGTCGCCCTCGCCAGCTGTGTCCCTGAGGATGCTTCTCCTGTCACTTGATCCCCCAAAAGGCAGATGGACTCTGCCACATCCTATTTATGTCCCATGGAGACTAAATTTATCCCGTGCAGAGTGATGTATCCCCACCACTGTTGAATTTGATAGTGGCTTTGTGTGGGCGTAAACGATGACACACGGATGAGGAGAATTAAATCCTTATTATAATATCTACAAACCGAGTCTTTGCTCAGGCTGTAACATTCCAGGACATTCCCCACTGTGCCATTGAGCTTTTTAGGTACCTGGCGCCTGAAAGGGCATCAGGTAAAGGGATTTTTTTTTGCTAATTAACGAGTTGCCAGTCTACATCAGAACAGCCCAAGACCTGCCTGAACTTTGGCTGCATGTCTGAGATCTGCTGAGAGTCACACGCCAGCTCAGAATAGCTGGAATGCACCGTTGCCTTCCCACTCCCCCAGCCCTACCGGGGCTTTCAGGGGGAGAAACGGGCACCATGGGCAGGGCTGCAGAGCTGGAAGGCAGCATCAGGTTGGGGACTCAGAGCTGGGAGAGGAGGAGATGTGGGAAACCAGCCCCGTTCTTCGGCGGGGTAACAGGCTGGGAGAGGAACCCTCTGCCCTTGGGGATGTAAACCCCAAAACTCAGCTTTTTTTAGCACCACATTTTACAGTTGTAACATAGTCACACAGGAATGACCGGAATGCTTGAGATGTTATTAACCCATAATGAAAAACTGACCAGTGAATTTTTCCTTTTTTATTTTTTTTTTCTTCTTCTTTTGTCTTTTATTAATGCTAATTTCAGATTTACCTTGCGACTTCCACATTTGGGCTAAATTCTCTTGAGACCTCTGGAGGGTATTTCCACATGGCCAATGTGTTCTTTCGCCAGAACAAAGTGGACATAGCGAACTCTCTCTATGCTGAGGTTGGTAAAACCAAAGGTCATCCTCTATATATTTCTCAGGTTTTCCTTGTGCTCTTTCCAGTGTTGTTGTTTGTTGTGTTTTTTTTTTCACCCTGTTTCTGGCTGCCTGAATAATGGCAAAGATATCAAGTGCCAGTGTTGCCTTTTAGAATCAATCCCAGCACCCTTTTATGTACTTTGAGTTAAAACCATAAGAGATCAGTTCTGTACTGGGTTAAAAGTTTCTATTCAAGTTCTCTTCAATTTGAGCAGCCAAATGGTGCTTTAAAAACCCCCACTTTGCTATCAAATACCCTGCACGAGAGGTTAAAGAGTGTCCCATGAGTGGAGAGGGTCACCAAAGGCTTTCCACGGCCAGGAAAGAGTCACTGGCATACAAATGAGGCACGTAAAATTTACACCTAGAATCGGTGCAAAGTCACCCTGATAAGAGGTTGTCAGAACAGAGCAATCAAACACAGGGAGTAACAATTAGCTAATTGCTCTAATCACTGACAAAATACAGCTTTAGTCTGATTTTTGAGGGACCCCAGCAATGCTGGGAGGGCTGGAACCCCTCTGTTGGGAGGCCAGGCTTGGGGGGGTTCAGCCTGAAGAGGAGAAGGCTCCAGGGGCTTTCAGGACTTGGAAAGAACCTGTGAGAAAAATGGGGACAAGGGTTTTGAGCAGGGCCTGTTGGGTCAGGACAAAGGGCTATGGTTTGAAAATCAAAGAGGGAGATTTAGACTGGAGAGGAGGGAGAGAATTTTGACACTGAGGGTGGTGCGAGCCTGGCCCAGGCTGCCCAGAGAGGTGGTGGCTGCGCCATCCCTGGCACCATCCCAGGGGAGGTTGGGGGGACTCTGAGCAACCTGCTCTGGCTGCAGATGCCCCTGACCACTCTAAAGGTCCCTTCCACCCCAAACCAGTTCAGGATTCTATGTGGCAGCAGTGCAACCTTTCCCCACTCCCCTGCACACTTCACCCCAGTTCCCTTTCAGTTCCCCACTTAGCTGGATTTGTTCAAAATGGGACGAAAACCAATAGCCACCTGGAGAAACGAGCTCCCAGCTGAGCCTGCCAGTGGGAGAAGAGCTTCCAGAGATCCCCGAGTGAAACACCCGGCAGCAGCCGTGGGGCCGGGCGATCGCGGGCCGTGTTGTTTACAGAAGGACAAACGGCTCCACTCGGCGTATTCATGTGAGTGAAATAATTCCTTTGCTTCCTGCTAGGTGACCAGCATCTGGCGTGCCTTTCTCCTGAGGTCACTGCAGGCACAGGAGCAAACTCAGGAGGCACGGGCGGAACCGGCCCCGTTGGACCGAGAGAAGGAAGGCGACACGCAGCGGCTGAGTAAGCGCCGCTATCGCCGGGCCCCGCGGGGAGCTGGGGTGTGAAGGGTTCTGGGTGTCCTGAGGGTCGTGCTGATGGCCTCGGGGCTTGGCGTGGGGTTTGCACAGAGCTGGAGCCACGGGTGTTTCTGAGGCTGAGACTCAGCAGCTGGTGCTGGATGAAACAACCGAGGCCGGTTTAGCAACGAGGGTGTTCAAGTGGAACCGCAGTTTTGCCCTTTTTTGTTTCCAGGCTCCTTTCCACAGAGCCCCAGGCAGTGACTTTAACAATGCCAGAGTCTGCCTTGCAGAGTTCGATTCCACTTCAGCATTCTCATTTCATAGACTCATAGAATTGTTCAGGTTGGAAAAGAGCCTTAAGATCATGAAGTCAAACCATTAACCCAGCACAGCCAGGGCACCACTAACCCACATCCCTCAGCTCCACAGCTCTGAAACCCCTCCAGGGATCACAGGGTCTCCACCCCTGCCCTGGGCAGCCTGGGACAGCCCCTGACAACCCTCAAGGGCAAAAAATTGCTCCTCAGATCCAATTTAAACCTCCTCTGGGGCAACGTGAGGCTGTTCCTCTTGTCCTGTCACTTGTTCCTTGGGAGCAGACCCAGACCCCCCCTGGCTCCACCCTCCCATCAGGAGCTGTCAGAGCCAGAAGGTCTCCCCTGAGCCTCCTTCTCTCCAGGCTCAACAAACCCAGGTCCTGCAGCTGCTCCTCACCACACTTGTCCTCCAGACCTTTCCCCAGCTCCATTGCCCTTCTCTGGCCATGCTCCAGCACCTCTGCAGCTCCTTTGTCTTCATTTAATTAAAGAAACATTTCATCTCAGGCAGGCTTGCAGCTATGCCCTCTGGAGCAGTAGGACACAGTGGAATAGCATGTGTAGCTAATTTGGTGTATTAATCTGGAGAATACTCTCAGGAGAGAAGCTGAGGAGCCTCTCACTGGGACATTAAGGTGCCTGAGGCATTAGATAACATGCTGGTGTCGTGGTACTACCCTGTACTCCACCACAGCCAGGCTGGACTCTGCTCTTTGTCTTTCTACTACCTCTGTTCATAGGAGTATTGTCAGGGAAGAGAAACACTTCAGGGAATCCCACCACCTGCTGCTGTTTCCATAAGTAGGAACCACCCCAAGACAGGGCTTTGTGATACTATCTCCAGTGTTCACAGGCATATGAAAGTTGCATGAGGTTGTTATGACTTCAGACTGGGTGAAAAGATACCTGATAATGGGTGTGGAATCTGCATGGAGCTGGGATACCGTGTGGGGTTAAAACGCTTTGATGTCTAGAAGAGATAGTGGGATACTTTTGAATATATTATCTCACACATCCATTCCTCCATCCATTCATCCATCCATCCAACAAGATTCTTTCACTCTGGTGCAGCTGAAGACCAGGAAGCAGAAGGAATCCGGGTACTGACCAAGGTGTTAGAGGTCCGAGAGCAGGCACCAAAGCAGCAGCCTGGGGAGACTGCCAAGGTTCTGCATGCCCTTGCCATGCTCTGGTACCTGACTGGGGATTTACCAAAGGTAAGCCTCCTCTGGAAGGACCCGGGAGGGCTGGCTTGTTCTTTTTCACCCCATGCCATGAAAACAGTTGTCTCTGTTCACCTGGCACCCTCTCACAAGCCGTACTCAGACACCAGGCCAGATGTTAGACAGCAATCAAGACATGGCCTCAAGTGTGTCTCTCTGCAAGACCTCAGAGTGCCCAATTCTCTCTATTAAAAATCACTGATTTTGGGGCAGTGTGAAGCACTGGAAATCAGAGTTCTTTGTCTGAGCAAAGCACTCAAAAGTAAAGTTTCTCCCGCATCTGTTTTTGGTGGGTGAAAACACAATTTCTGATGGACCCTTCATTATATCAGAAAAAAAAACCTTAATGATGTGCGTCAGTGCTGGGAAGGCACAAAGAAATGAATTCACATTAGAAGAAAGGCAAAGCTTTCTGATTGTGAGAACACCCTGGAAGAGCAGCCGAGGGAAAGGAGGGATTTAGTCAACACAGCTGGTTGGAGGGTTATTTTTTTTCCTGAAATAGCTTTGGGAATGTTCAGCCGAGCTGCTGTGTGAGGCAGGAGGTAACACTCTCCAGCACGGGGAGTCTGGGGGCACTAATCTCCGTCTGCACCACTGGATCCTCAGTATGGTATCTGCTGGCAGCTTTACTCTCTCCTGCAAAGCAGCTTGTCCAGGTCACCCTCTGGAGCGGGCGGCTGAGCGGCTGGAGCCTGGATCTGCTCCAGTGCAGCCAGCCCAGAGCAAGGCACCGAGAAAAGCTAAATTCCTAACAATTACCAAGTCCCTTGTGTTCGGTCGCAGGCCCATGAGGTGGGGGTGAAAGCCTTGGACCTGGTGAAACAACAGCCCCAACAGGACTCATCAGAAGCCATCGGTCATTTGCTGAAGTTGATTAACTCCAAACTTTCCAAGGCAAAATAAAGCATTTGCCAGAGTCAGGCATTGCTTACCTGCTGGCTGCCTGTTGGACTGGGTTACAGCTGTTCAGCTGGGTTGCTGTAAACAAGAAGCATTCCAAGCCACAGGTGCTTTCTGCTGCTGCTCTTTCCCTGTGCCCCGTTCCCTCTCAAGGGGTTTGGAAAGTGAATGTTTTGGTAGGAGTTAAATTCTCACACGCTGCTCAACCTCGTGGCCTGTAATGGAACGAGAGTGTGAGGGTAGGAAACAAAAGCACAAGCAGCACACAACACATAAATCGTTACCTAATGATTGATGAGTAAGCAAACAGCCTCTTACGTCCTCACATTGTCCGGCCAGAAGCTGAGAGCAGCTGAGGTGTGTTTGTTACTGGTTTCCTCAATTTGCTTTTCAGTTTGATGAGGGAGATGCCAGGGAGGGACACAGGGAAGGTCCCTGCACACCTACTAGAGGGGGTTGTCAACCCAGGACCCATCTGGGCTCAGCCAGGAGTTGCACCTCTCTGCAGTGCCCCTCCACCTCCCCAGCTACGTTCTCCCTGCAGAGCCTCAGAGGTGTCTTGTAGCTCTGGGCACCGAGGGATTCATTTGCTTCACTTACAGAAGAACTTGCATCCAGGAGGGACCAAAGAGCGTGAGGAACCAGGCAGTCTTGAGGGAAAGGCTGAAAAGGGCAACAATCTCCACTTGGAGCTTCCACCGCAGAGCAGACATGGTTTCCTCATGTCTAGCCTCAAGAAGAGGAAGCTCCCTGTGCCACCCTGCACAGGGACCTCCACTGAGCACCCTCCTGCCCCACAGCTCCAGGGTCTCCCACCCCTGGAGAGCCAAGAGAAGACAAGGCAGAGAAGGGGGGTAGCACTTGGTGAAAGGCCCTCGGAGAAGGGTTGGAGGAGAGCAAAGGGCATGGGGGGCTGTGTGGTGAGCCGGGTTCAGCCGCTGGAGCATGTGATGGCCTCGCGCAGCCAGGGGAGACGGGAAGAGAAACTCGCCCTGCTGCTGAGGGCCTGAGCCAGGGGAGCTTTAAGCCTGAGATTAACTCTCATTTACTTCAGGAGGATTTACGAGCGTGTTTAATTGCCTTGCTTGCCTTGGGACCCGAGTCAAGTTTGCTTTTCAAACGCTTCGTCAAGCTGGGACCTGAGTGATTCAAAGGGATGGATGTTGCTAGGGAAGGGGAAGCCTCTGCTGCAGCCAGCTTTTCATTCCAGAGGGGTGGGATGGCACAGGTCAGGGTGGCAGACCTCAGAATCCTGCTATGGGAGATGCTGGTGGACACATCCACCCTCATCTGGTCTCCCCCTGACTAGGACAACCCCCCCATGGGGATGGCAGCTGCTGGCACCGTGCCTCAGGGCACTGAGGATTCGGGTCACCAGGGCCAGGGATTTGGATCTGCACTAGTAATCCCTTGGGATGCTCTGGAGCTCAGCTGAGCCTGCAGCTCCATGTCCCTGCTCCTTCAGTGTGCAAATTAACTCTGCACAGGACCCAGCAACTCAGGGAGCAGGGACAGACAGGCTCTGCTGAGGGAAACAATGAAAAGATGGAGATCAGTTTGGAAAGCTTTAGCAGATTTTACAAGAGCCTTTTCCAGCACACACAGTTCAGGGCAGCCCATAAACAGGAAAACCAACCAAGCAAAAATGCTGAAGTGACCAAGATCAGCATTTCTTTGGTGGAAGTGTTCAGACTTGCAGCAAAGACTGAGGTGCTCTTGGCACCTCATCAGGCCAAGGGAAAAGACAAACCTACCAAGAACCAGCAGCCATCACTTCCCTCCCTCCCAAGCTGGTGGCAAGAGGAAGCTCCATCCCAGAGCAGATCAATGGTCACAAGCAGAGCCAGGGGGGAAATTCTGGAGTCCAGCAAGTGAGCAGGGCAGGTCAGCTCCAGCCAGAAGATCCTGAGGCCCCTCCAAACCCAGCACACCCCAGTTCCAGGAGAGGGAGACCAAAGCCCGTGGGAAGGGAGGGGAGAACCCGGGCGAGGCGCAATGAAGGCACAGGAGGCAGCCAGCTGGGTTGCTGCATCCATCCTGGTTTATTGTTTGCACACCACACACCTTCCTCTTGGCACTTGATTATTTTTTTTTTGTTTTGTTTTTATGGATTTGCTTTAAAAATAAAAAAAACAACAAACCACCCCACGCAGGCACTCGGTGGGTGCCAAGCTGCACAGAGCCCCCACATGGGGCAGGGGAGAGAGATTTTTTTGTCTTTTAATTTTTCATTGCCTCCCTCCCACTTTTCTTTCAAGTGTGGTCAAGTGTAATCAATTCTAAACCAGACAAATAAATTAAAAAATAATACTATTTAAAAAACTGCCTGTGGCTTTGGGAATGTGCCAGTCTCTCCCCCCCCCCCCAAGCTGGGCATGGGAAGAGGGGAAGCTTTGCTTTTAGGGTTTTTCCATTTTTTTTTTCTCCTTTCAGTTTTGTTTTAAAAGGATAATAGCTGTCTGGGGGTTTGGGGAATTTTTTTTTTGTAGGGTTTTTTCTTTTTTTTAATATACTACAGCCTGGAACTCAGTGCAATGGATACAACTACAGTGCAGGTAATGACTATACAAAAAGGCATCCTGACCTCTCAGTCGCTCTAGAACCTCTAACCTCTGCCTTTGT
>VYZU01013558.1:0-14695 GCA_013401355.1 Ceyx cyanopectus | reverse complement strand
AAAGGAAAAGGAAAAGGAAAAGGAAAAGGAAAAGGAAAAGAAAAACAGAGCTAGCATTGTGAATAGAAAGTATGTATGAAAAACTCATTTTGCCACAAACTGATAATGGTTTGATCAGCTTTGACAATAATTACAATTAAAATGCATTAAAGAAAAAAAAAAGGAAGAAGAAAAAAAAACAAACAGGAAAAAACTATCAGAACAACACTGTGTTATTAGTGCATCTGGTCAGCAACTTCTCCTCTGTAGTTTTATTTATTTATCTTTCAGATAGTGAATATGAAGCAGGAGCATGAGATCAGTCCAGGATATTATACTGCATTAATCAATGTAACCCTATTTCTGGCAATAATCATGCATGCAGATCTTCCGTAGAAACATCTCCAACACTTAATAAAGAATATATATGTTTTCATTGGTTGAGTGCGGTTACAATTGCAGTTTCTTACTGGCCATCATATTTTACTGTCCAAATAACTTCGCAAATAAATCTTCCAGCTCATTGGCATGAATAATGAATATGCCAGCAGTGTTGATTTTAAAATGCATGTCAACACTTTAACATCTGAACATCTATGTAAATGCAAGCTTTTAGCAGAATTTCAATTTAACAAATTACAGTTTGTGACTTTAATTTATGAGAACTATGTAAATACCTAAGATTTTTATAGCTGCTCCCGCTTAAATTAATCACAAATTACTGATTATGCCTTTTTCAGCTGCAGGATATGGAAATTCAGTTGCATAAAGAAAGGAAGCATTCAAGAATAATTGATTTTAGAAAAGTTGTGTAGCATCTTTGAACAGTAGAGTGCAGCCTTTTAACCCGCTACAGACGTAACTGGTCCGCAACTGTTTTGCCTGTATTGAAATCCAAAATATGAAAAAAAATATAGAAAATATACAGTATATTCTTCCTGAGAGAATAATTCATATCACCATTACTGTACACAGTTCATGTCTGTGCAGAACTGCAAAGCTTTCACAAGTCAGAAATCTGAAAATGGTCTGAAGAATGGGCTAGTTTGTCATATTGAAGCTCCAACATGCCAACTGAGGGGTAAGTCTGAGGGACAACTTACTCAGAGCCAAACCAGTCTTCTGATATCAACAGAAATAAAGGCTACGAAGGGATTTCTTCAGCCAAATAGACTGCCCTGCAGGTAAGCAGAATCAGGAAAGGACTGTTGTTGTAATTGGTGTGTTGGAAATTGAAACCCTGATGTATTTGCAGTGGCTTTTCCTGCACTTTCATCATCCTTTACTAGTTGTTCCTTGATCACAGTGTTGCATATAAATAATGATTTTGTAATATTTTAAATTAATTATGTAATTAATTTATTTTTTTTTTGTGGTGCTGGTCAGAAATCATCCATTTTTTTCATTCTATCCCTCCTGTAAAGAAAGAAGCTGTGGTTTCCTACAACTGCAGATGTATTAAAGTTTGAAGCTTCTTTCTGTTTTTATGGCCATTTGGTTTTGCCTGTTTTTGTCATTCTTTGATGGATAGACCTTTTTTTATGCTTGCAGTTCCTTCCACTAAGCTCTTCTCAGACTTTATCAGTATTTCCTCACTTTTGGTTTCTAGAGTACAAGATAGATAACACATCAGAAACAATTCAGCAAAGGGCAAGTAACCTGATCAGGATGAGGGAGGAGGGGCTGAGAGGTAGCTTTCTTGGGCTGGAGAAGAGAAAAAGAGGAATCTTCTTGCTGTCTGCAGCTTTCTACTGGGAGCATGTAGAGACTAATGAGACAGACTCTTCTCAGAGTGAACAAGGAAAGAGACTGGAGGCAACATGCACATGTTTCAGTAATGGAGAATCCAACTAGATACAAGGAAAAAAAGGATTGTTTCAGGGCAGTCAAATACCATCTCTGATTTCAGAGGTAGATACGATTTTGAAGTTGTCCCTTTTTTATCTGGAGATTGCACTAGGCAATGCCCTTTTCCTAAAAAAATTACTCTATAATTCTAAATCCAGAATTGTTTTAAATTATAATCCAGTTCTGCAGCAATGTAAAATCATTTGCCAGACCCAAAATTAGGCAGGTGATACTGTCTGGAGTAATTTGGTGTGATTTTGACTAAAGAACATTGTGGCTAAATGCAACAGAGTTTGTAATTCAGGTGGATTATGTGATTGAAATTTGCCACAAAACTGCAGAGATTAGTGGAATCTTTGTCTGAAACTGACAATGAAAAACAGGAAATTGGAACTTAGTCAGAATTCTCTGATACAGAGCAGTTTTATTTATTCATTTACTGAAATAAAAGGACTCACCTGAAACACCAAAAGGGGAAACCAGATCCAAAATCATGCTTCAGTATGTTTCTCGAGTAATATTTAATAAGTTTTTATTAAAAAAAACCTCATTTATGAGTGTTGTTTGGACTAAATTTACCATATTGATCATTACTTGTAGTCTTGTTTCAGCCACCATAGTGATGGGGATCAAAGAAAACACCTTGAAGCTTTGTGATTTATGGCATGGATTTGTTGTCCAAAGGATCCTGTTGTCTACATTCACCAGATCACCATCAGAGTTGCCTGCGACATCCCTGTTATACACTGGCTCAGGGGAATGGAAATCTGATGACAGAAAAACTGCCCTAAATTAGTCAATTCGTTTTCCTTTGTTTTGTGCTATTATTCTGATAGGAGTTTCTTTTGTCACCTTACAATCTCTTAATGTCATCCTCTAGGATTTGATCCTCTATGGACTGAATCAGACTACTTCGTAAAAGCTATTAGACAGAAATACTAGGTTTTAGGATGTTTCTTCTTTCTCTCCCTCTCTCTTCCCTTTTAAATTTTTGTTGTGCTTTATTTTTTAATTTCTGGAATTGTAAGCAAGTGTTGAATGCACCACAGTTCATTGCTCATTTTATGCTTCATAAAATATTTACATCCTTTCAATGCAATGTAGCCATGAATCAGTAGGCTGTTACTTAAACACATTTCAATGCATATTGAAAGCTTGCATCGTCTAATAGTTTAGTGGCAAAGAAGGTTGCCAGAATTCATTCTTTAAAGGCACAAAACCTTGAGAACCAATATACATTACTACTCCTATATATACCTCCATTTTATTCTCTTCAGTGTTCTCATATTATGCCCAACATTGTCAGTGTTTCTATGATGGAAACTTCCCATTCCTGAGCTGATGATTTCTTTTGTCTCTCTGACTTTGATCACATAAACAATTATGTTTTTTCTCCTACTACTGTAAAATTAATAGATTTTTTTTTTACTCAGTCACAAGGAGTGATGCCCCACCTGGCTTTAACCAGAACACAAATGCAGGCATTTTAAATATCCACAGAACTTAATTTCTGCTAATGAATTTTCTTAGCTGATATAACTGAAGTGTTGAGGGATGTGGTTTAGTGGTGGCATGGTAGTGCTGGATTAATAGCTGGACTTGATGATCTTGAAGGTCTTTTTCCATAGAATCACTTCACTGAAGTTGAAGTATGATTTTGACTCCCTGTAGATTACAAAACAATGCAGCAAAATTGAATAGATCAGTAAATAATATTATATTTTGTTTCTTTGTTTTTTCATGCTCGTAATTTCAGCAGACTACTTTGTAACCTTTTCTTTTTCATAAGGAAGCATCAGCATATAATAGTAACTGACCTGTGATTTCATCCTCAGAAAAAAAAATAAATAATCACTGATGAGGCTTAGAACCTTGAATTAAACCAACACTGTGAGTGATCTTTTTGAGGATCATAACAGATTTCAGCTCAAGGCCATTTTACCTATAATCATGATTCACCATACCTGTATTTTTATTGTGGCTATTCTGTTTCAAGGAGTACATCTCAGCCTTACATTACTTACATCAATAGGTCAACAGATACTTTGAAAAAATTATTGATCTTCATTTTTAGTAGAGCTTCCAAAAATGTATTTCCCTTTTCTCGTGGACAATGCAACATGGCAGTTATGTTATGTTATACTATAAGTAACCAGTCATTACACTATTATACACTATTTTAAGTCTGCTTGATAACTTTAAAGCTACAAATTCTACTTTTGTTGTTGAGCATTTTTATTTTTTCATGCAACAAGCATTAACTCCAATTTTTTTTTTACTGAGAATTCTGTGCATTGCTAATATGTTGATGATGGTCTTATAACACCTCATGAAGTTCAACAAAGGGAAATTACAATTCTTATATCTGGGGAAGGAATAATCTCGGGCACCTGTATACCAAAGAGCTGGAAAGCATCTTGGCCAAGAAGGAACAGGAGGACACCAAGATGACCGTAAATGAAGAATGTGCACTCATGGAAAGAGTGGTCACCAGCATCCTGTATTGCATTAGGTAGGGCATTGCCAGAAGATTGATGTAGGTAATCCTTCTCTGGTCAGATATTTTGAGAAACATCTGGGATGCTCCCCAGTACAAGAGAGACAGTGACATAACAGAACATGTTCAGTGAAGCACCCTGAAGATGATTAAGGCACTGGAGTGCCTCAAATATGAGGAGAGGCTGAAGGCTGTGACTAATCATCTGGGAGAAGATAAAGCTTAAGGGAGATTTTATCAATGTGTATAAATATCCAATAACAGGGAGTAAAGAAGGTTGATCCAGGGAAAACCTCCCAGTTAACAGGACACCTAAAAATGACAAAGGTCAGTAAAGCAGCTAGTCNAAAAAAAAAAAATGTTTTGTTTTATTTCAAACAAATGAAAGATTATGCATAATGATATTTGGCCCAGAAAAAAAAATAAAAATATAGGTTTGGCAAAGGAGGAGAAGGGCAACTGCAGAACTAGTCAGCAACGGGTGACAAGAAAGCCAAAATAATGAGAGGTAATCCAGTCACAGAAGGACTTAGAATGTTTAAAAAAGCTAATAGATGAGAAAGGCAGTTCTGTGCAGATAAATGTAGTGTAATGATGACTTTGATGAGTCTTTGTTTCACAGCTCTTTGTGCAATATGAAATNCAGTAAAGCAGCTAGTCAAAAGCCAGTAAGTCACCATCACATGGAGTAACTGCTCAGTCATGGGGCAGAGGAATGAGTTGAATCACAGAATCACAGAATGTTAGTGGTTGGAAGGGACCTAGAAGATCATCTAGTCCAAGCCCCCCTGCCAGAGCAGGATCATCTAGATCAAATCACAAAGAATCTTCCCTGACCGGGAATCAAACCCAGGTCGTGGCAGTGAGAGTGCTGAACCCTAAACACCAGACCACCATGTCTTCTGAATTGTGACATTCTTCTTTGGGTGGGCCATGAGAGAACTGTGGTTAACAGGAACATTCTATACCTTAAAATTATTTATTTATTTATTTATTTATTTAGTTATTTTCATTGCCAATTTACTTCTTTTTATCTATAAAAACTGATGATCTACTACAAAAGAGTTCTGTAAATTGATTTCTGCAGTTGATCTGATGCAAAGAAAACAGGTTATCTGTTTGTTTTATATTTATACTTTATTTAAAAAGATAGTTTACCAGCAAAGATTTTTCACTATTTGATACAAAACAAAACAAAAAAGGACTAATAGGTTGTACGGATGAAAATCAGTGAAGACAATATGTCATTTAAAATTTTAATTTTGCTAGCAATATAAAAAAAAAAAATGTTTTGTTTTATTTCAAACAAATGAAAGATTATGCATAATGATATTTGGCCCAGAAAAAAAAATAAAAATATAGGTTTGGCAAAGGAGGAGAAGGGCAACTGCAGAACTAGTCAGCAACGGGTGACAAGAAAGCCAAAATAATGAGAGGTAATCCAGTCACAGAAGGACTTAGAATGTTTAAAAAAGCTAATAGATGAGAAAGGCAGTTCTGTGCAGATAAATGTAGTGTAATGATGACTTTGATGAGTCTTTGTTTCACAGCTCTTTGTGCAATATGAAATAGGAGGAGTGGAGGAGGAAAAAAAAAAAGTAGTCAAAGAGATATCTGAAAGTGTCATTAATGAGTGATGAGGACTAGAAAGACAAAAGACAAATCTCTGAGCATTTGATGGGCCTTTATTCCATACATCTGTGTAAACTGCAAAACCTGAGGCATGACCAAGAGTGGGAGTATAAGAAAGTAAAAGATGAGTGGATATGTCGAGGGAAAAAAAGTACTCTAAAACTTGGCTTGGTTATTACAATTCTCATTGTAACTTTAATTATAACATAGGAACAATCCAGTGAGAATACCATCAAAAAATAATATTTTTATGTGGCACTTTTCATCTATGTGCAGTGAGTTTACATCCTCAGTGGGGACTGAATGCAGATCAGATACTTCTGCAGCTCTATGGAAGGGGAAAAAAAGACCCGTTTTTAACTTCACTGAACCTGTATTGACTTAATTGACATGCAAACAGAGTCACAGCAAATCCTGGAATAAATTTCAAGGCCAATCCATAAAATCACAAATAAAACCTTGTAATTATTATTAACTCTTATTGTATCTAGTTTGAGACAGCTGGTGGTCACTCCACACAGCTACTAACATTCTCTGATGACAGTGGTTTTAGTACCTGTGTGGCATACCTACTGCCTGTGTATGTGTGTTGTGCATAAATCCATTATTATTTTGCTCATCGGCAAAATGTAGTCAAGTTGGGCAGCTGTTTAATAGAGCACTTTAGAACAATTTAGGACAGAAAGTGAAGAAAAACAAATCCCATTAATACTTCAGGGATAAGTGTAGGTAGGCTGATGGTAATTAGAATTTGTCCAGACCTCCAAAGAAAACAGTCTTATCCTTGCATAAATTACAGTGGGATTTTTATCGACCCCATTAGCCTTGTGGAAATAGTTCATGGGAGATTTGGAGTAGTTACTGATCTTAGCAGTTTGAAGTCCTTGCATTCTTGGTTACTTGCACTTTGCAGTTTCTTTTTCAGGCTTTTAACTCTTGGAGTATCTGAGAAATAAGCGGTATGGAAATAATTCAGTTATAAATAGAAAACTTTCTGCTTGTTCTGAGTAGGAGCTGAAACCATTAATCCTGCCACCAGAATTGTCATTATGCTGCCACAGTTTCTGGGCCTGAACTTGTTTGAAAATTAAACTGCAGTGATGTGCTATACTTTCAGTAAATCTGAGATTTCTGACCAAGTGCTTTACGAAGAGTATAAGAATATTGCATCTGTATAAACACATAACTGATTTATCACTGGCTAAAAGTTATTAGAACACATTTGAATGTTTTCTTTTAGGATTTGAACATAGATTAGAAATCACAATTAAAAAAACCCTTTATTTATGTGAAGTTTGTTAAAATGTCCGCAGTTGGAGGGTTTCAGATATGTGGTTATGCTTAAGAGGACCATTTTTCATGTTAAGAAAATATTTTCTCCAAAGAAGAAAAAGGACTGATGCAAAGACATATTTCTCAGACAGTCTTGTAGGCTGGTCCAGATAATATGCTTTTATAGAAAACTGATTTGTGTTTTCAAAACCAAAATCTTTGTATCAGAAGAACTTTTATCTTTTATCCCCTTCTTACTACACATTTGGATAGAAACATGCAATTAATTATTTTTGGGACTTCAGAAAAAAATCACCTATTGGATCTACAAACTACGCCAAATGCTTTCATTTGAATACAATTTGGAATTGGCTCAACTAATCACTGTTTGTTAATTGCATTTTGGAGGACAAAAGGGAACCTAAATGACTGCTTCTCATTAAAACTGTGTGAACAGCAGAGTGTTTGATGTCTGCTATTGTACCTGATAATTGTGGCAAGAAGTGACTTTTTTTTTTTTCAAGTAGTAGTAATTAAATCTGCTGCAATATTTAAAAATAATGCACTTATATTTTATTACATCCAAACAACAGCATGTTGTGCTGGAGACTAAACAAATATCACCAACAACCTCTGTTTTACACAAAAGCTAAAAAAAAAAATTACAGGATAAAACACAATTTGTGTGTTTCTCCTGTAGCCAATATTCTGGCAGAGTAGTATAAAGGAAAGGTGACAGTACAGGTGTACAAGAAATTTTTTCCTACGTCATATCCCATTGACATAACCCAAGGGGAAGGCATGGGGAAGATCAAGTTCAACAGCTTGCCTGGAGAGCGGAGAGGCCTATCTGTTCTAATGTCAACAGTCAAGTTTTGCCATCAGGGCAGAGAGTGACATGGATGAAGACATGGAAGAAGTGGACAGAAATGTTCTGACAGAATGTTTTCCATTGGAAAAATGCTTATTTGTCAAAGTGAAACATTCCCTAGGAGCCTGTCAAATCCAAGAGGAGCAAGGCTGACAGCAAACCTGCCTCGTTTCCTGTCAGCTCACTTACCAGTCTGACTTCCAAGAAACTTTCTGTCTTATTCAAAATGCTTTCAGATACTAGCATGTATCTACAGAAGATCAACAAGCAGATTGCAGATGAGCTGAGGGCGAGACTTTCCAGGAACCCAGAGTGGAAATGCACTCACCTAGGCAGGGCTGACAGGAATATGTTTAAGGATACTAAAGATAGTGCTTGGGAACATCAATACATGATATTTCATTTCTACATATATTTGGCTAGCAATTTTTTTTTTTTTTTTAAATTATTTTTCTCTCAACTGTGACATTTTTCACTGAAGTGAAATTCTGTTTCCTGGCTAACTCTTCCAGAAGGGTTGGTGGGGCTCTTGAGAACTTCAGAGTTTGTTCCTTGTGTAGCTTTGAAAGTTTAGTAAATTTTTTGCTAAAAGATCTCTCTTCCTGGGGACAAAAATATCTAGCTTAGAAAAATGGAGACCTTTGTAGGATCATAACATCAGAACAATAAGGATAGTGCTGTGGTTAAGGCAGGGGCTTGTCATTCAAGGCTACATAATTCATCACAGTACTGTCAAACAGGCATTTTGCACAGCATTATGTATGCCATCTAGTCACTCTGTACCTTTTTCTTTTTTTCTCTACTGTGCATCACAAATAATTGTTAGAATGTCATGTTACTAAAAATCACACATACACTGAAATACTCAACATTATATGCTTGAACTGTCAAAATAAAAATCTAACCCTGGCTCTTTATTCATGCACAAAACTTACTGATGCAGGTTGTGACATCATGGTTTCTAGAAACAGAACAATAATTTTCTTTGCAAGTGACTTTTTACGTTCACTTTTCTTTAGAAAGAATAAATCCTCCTTTTTCTTCTGCTGCTGGTTTCCTCTGGTTTCCAGTCTGTTGTGAATTGTTCAGCCAGAATATAGCTCTCAATATCCAGTGTTGTGCTTCTGATTAGTTTTCTGAAAGAAGACAGAGTGTAGAAGGACAGCAGGTTATATTGATTTACTTCTAATGATCTGTTTCTGAACCAGAGGTGGGCAAAGTGTTATGAAGGCACATACAGATGTATTCATGGTTCATCTCTGCATCACTATCAGGATTAAAAGTCAGTAATGGATTTTATCATGTTACTGTAGCTTTCTGCATTTTCTTTTCAAGATGCATATGAGTTAGATGCTGAGGACATACATGACTTTTCTCTGCCATCTGTTAAACAGTCTGGTCAGAGCAGCCTGAAGAAGGGCATCCATCCTCTGATATAAAAGAAGCTCATGGTCGTGAGTTGTTAAGAGGGAAATTCCTACGTGTAATACATGTCCATTTTTTGCTGATGAGGGTGTCTCTCCATGATTTTGGGTAAGCCCAGCATCTGTGAAGCCATGAAGACAGCATGAGTGACTGAGGGATATGGGACAGTACACTATAGTACATCTTGTCGGGGACTCAGAATGTCTCTTAAAGTCTGGAAAGTATTTTTCCTGAAGTACCTGGTACTGTAGAAGGTCTGTAACTTGCTATAGAACTGATAAATGATGCTCAACAACATGTTTATCAGACTGAAATAATTAATTCTTATGTATTGGTTTATTTATCTTTCTCTATAAATTTGCTTTCAACATAATATCTGCTTCCAGTTCTGCCCATGGTATTAATTGTGTGACTTAGCTTTAGAGTATACTTTACATTTGAAACTATATAAATGTATCTCATATACAAGGAAGAACATATACAAGATTTGAAAAGTTTTATACTGTTGACTACAGCAGAAATCCACTGATGCCTGATTATTGTGGAGGGGTTTAATTAGTTTGGTTAACATTTTAACTCTTGTGATTTAAAACTTCTACAGACATCAGCTATTATGGAAACAGTATAATCACAGAATCACAGAATCACAGAATCACAGAAATTAGGGGCTGGAAGGGACCTAGAAGATCATCTAGTCCAACCCCCCTGCCTGAGCAGGATCACCTAGACCAAGTCGCCCAGGAACAGATCCAGGCGGGTCTTAAGTGTCTCCAGAGATGGAGACTCCACAACCTCCCTGGGCAGCCTGTTCCAGAGCTCTGGCACCCTCACTGAGAAAAAGTTCTTTCTTGTGTTGACCCTAAACCTCTTGTGCTCCAACTTGCACCCATTGCCTCTCGTCCTGTCATTGGACGACATTGAGAAAAGTCTGGCTCCATCCTCTCTACACTCACCCTTAACATATTTATAAACATTAATGAGGTCTCCCCTCAGTCTCCTCTTCTCCAGGCTAAAGAGCCCCAACTCTCTCAGCCTCTCCTCATAAGGGAGATGCTCCACTCCCCTAATCATCTTGGTGGCCCTGCGTTGGACTCTCTCCAGCAAATCTCTATCTTTTTTGAACTGGGGTGTCCAAAACTGGACACAGTACTCAAGGTGGGGTCTCACCAGTGCAGAGTAGAGGGGGAGGAGAACCTCTCTTGACCTACTGGCCACACTTCTCTTAATGCATCCCAGGATGCCATTGGCCTTCTTGGCCACGAGGGCACATTGTTGGCTCATGGTCATCCCCCTGTCCACCAGGACCCCCAGGTCTCTCTCTCCAGAGCTGCTCTCTAGTACATCAGCCCCCAGCCTGTACTGATACATGGAGTTGTTGTGCCGCAGATGCAGCACCTTACACTTGCTCTTATTAAATTGCATTAAATTTCATGTATCAGCAGTGAGGACAACTGCAGTCTATGCCATTTGCTGCACATCATTTACACAGTGTCATGACCTTGCTGCGATTGCACTGTGGCTTTGATGCACTCTGGGGCACAAAGAGTAGTTTGATGCACTCTAGGGAACAGACACGGAGAAGCCCTGGCACGAATTTCATTAAAGATAACAGCTAGTCAAAGCAGGTATGATATAAATGCAAGAGTCCCCTTTGCTGGTGGCATGTAAAATTTTATTGGAGAAACCCAGGACTGCAGTGAGGGAATGGAAAACATTCAGTTTCTGATGTAAAAAATGCATAAACTCTAGGGTTTTGCACTAGTTCTGATAAATAATTTCTTTACAGCTTGCAGATCTATTAACATAATCTAAACTGGTTTTTTTATGCAGTAACTCTACTCAGGCTGTCTCAGAGGGGCTGCTAATGTGCTGTTCCCCCTTTCAAAGCTATTTAGTCTGGAAATGCCCAGTGGGCTGTAAGGAGACTTGAATTTGGGCCTGGCAGTAAACAGTGTTGCTTGCCTATGGCTTCAATTCTGGGAACGCATCAGTGCAATGTTACTGCTTTGTTGTGACTCAGGTTTTGTATTCCACCACTGTTGCATAGAAAAATAACACTAAAAGATTTCACCATGGGAGTTGAAAATGAATTCCAGACTAGTTTGTCTCTTTCCATCTAGTTTCTCTCTTCCCTGTAGCAAGGGAACCACTCATTTATATGACTAAAAAGGACAATTTTACCTTTGTCAAATCCATACAATTTATGCTGTTTATTTATTATTTTAATTGCCAGTGAATGTTAGGCAATTATGTAGACACAGGGAAAAAAAAACCAACAGAAAAAAAACCTCTCATTCAGTAATGTGTTCACTGTAGCTCTATCTCCATAAAGGACAACTCATAGTGTAGGAAAGCACCCTGACTGCAGATTGTTTGGAAAATGTTCCATGGTGCTAGGGACATTCTGGACCAGGCTCTTCCCAGAAGGATTTAGTTATTCATAGAACTTTATATAGTTTAGTGCACAAAATTTGAATAATACATACTTCTGAAAGAGCAGCCAGATATATCCAAGGGAAAACCTTCTTCTATGATTGTCACGGTTTAGGGTCAGGGCAGCCCAGACCTATAACACTCTCTTTTAACACCCCTCCCTCCCCAAAGGGGAAAAGAAATAAGGGAGAGAGACTTAGTGATTAGGAAATCAAACTAGAACAATTCAATTCAATGAAAATAATAATAATGGAATATATACAAGTATGTACAAAACCAGTACCAAACCCAACCCCCCTGATGGTAATTATGTTACCGTCACTGATGCTGTGGAGTTCGCACAGGGAGAGTCTCAGACTGCATCCTGCAGCAGATGGGAGCTGTGTTCAGGAACTGGATTCTGGCACTGGATTCAGAAACACACCGACTGGGATCAAAGGCAGTATAGACAAAGTTCCCCATGGTGCTCTGAGAGGGAGAACCCCTTAGAGAGGAAGAAGGAGAGCCAGAAAGAGAGCCAGACCTGGAGAGCAAGATCCAGAGCGACACCCTCCAGATCCCCCAGCTTTATATACTGGATATGACGTCTGTGGGATGGAATACCTCATTGGTCAGTTTGGGGTCATCTGTCCTGTCCGCTCCTCTCCAAAGGTGCGGTTCTTTCGCTTTTTGCACTCCTCAACGTGATACACAAGTTCTTGCAGTGGCCTTGGTATCCTTGGTAGTAACTCTAAACATGAGGTGTTGTCACTGCTAGAAGCAGACTCTCTGAAAAACATGCTGCGAACTTGAGAAAGTGCAGTTAGTTAGAAAACCTGAGCTGAAAAGTGAAATCACTGAACAGAAATTGTTCGGTTCTCACTCAAACCAGGAGAATGACAAATATTTTATATTACAAAAAGATAAATGTTCATGTTGCTTTTATTTATTTTATTTTATGTTTTTGTCATAAAAACTGTTTTCTATTGNAAAAGAAAAGAAAAGAAAAGAAAAGAAAAGAAAAGAAAAGAAAAGAAAAGAAAAGAAAAGAAAAGAAAAGGAGAAAAAAAATGCCACCATTGTCTGCCTTAGGCTGCTTTTAGACACAAAGTGATATTTGAAAAGTGTTTTTTAGCTCAGATGTTAGAGTTTCACACCTGTGATTTTGAATATCTGCATATACACAGCCGGGCAACCCTTCAGTAAAATAAGTGTAGGCTTAAAAAATAGGAAAGCAATGAATCTACTGAGACACTGCTCTGATTCTGGCAGTTCAAATCTTTTTCTAAAGAAAATATTAAAATCTCACACTATAAAATCTCATTCTATAGTAAAATTTCCCTGACTTATTGCATAAACACTCAAAATGGAAATTGCTTGGGAAAATTCTCCCATGGACACACGCTGAGAGAGTTGGGATTGTTCAGCCAGCTGAAGAGAAGGCTCCAAGGAGACCTTATTGCATCCTTCCAGTATCTGAAGGGGGTCTGGAAAGGGACTTTTTATGAGGTCTTCTAGGGTAAGAAAAAAGGGTAATGGCTTCAAACTGGAAGAAGGTAAATTTAGATTAGAAATTAGAAATTAAGCAGTTTTTCACTCAGAGGTTGGTGAGAAACTGGAACAGGTTCCCCATGCAAGCTATGGATGCCCCTTCCCTGGAAGTGTTCAAGGACAATTTGGATGAGGCTTTGAGCTACCTGGTCTAGAGGGAGGTGCCCCTGCTCATGGCAGGGGGGTTGGAATTAGGTGATCTTTAAGGTCCCTTCTATCCCCAACCTGTCTATGATTCTACGATTATATTAACTGAGCAGAGAGAACCAATTTAGTAAAGGAAATGTTAACTGTGTGATTCTGGACCCTTACTTTTAAAAGAATCAGTGTAAGCCATGTTGAATGCTCTCCACTCAAGCAAGAGAAGACAAACTGAAAGGTGCCATTTTAGATGTAGAAACATAGATGGCATAACATTTTGAGATGCATATTCTATGATTCTGTAATTTTATTGTTGAAAGTTCTAGAGAAATAAGAGGAAAAAATTGGTAGAAGTGAATAAGTGGTTCCTTTTGTTATAGAATATCTATTTTTTTCAGAGGTGTGTGTGTTGGTATTTTTTTTCCCCCCTTAATTAGAGATAGCTTAAAATCAAGATTTCTCAGGTCAAACAGTGTTCATTCAAAAATGTGTTGATATTTGTGAGATGCTTCATTTTTAAATCTGTTGTTTGATAAAATATGTGCATCACTTTACCATATGTTTACATCATTGGAAATAATTTTATTCTCACTTGCTCCAAATTGTCAGCAAGCTGAAAAATCATGTGGTCACACAGTAATCTTTGCAACAACAGCCTGGCTATTTGTCATGAGCTACCAACTGGAAAAGAAAAAACTAATAGCATCTATATAGCTTTTAATGTGCACTTCTGTTTAATTGGTATCAGCAGCACTGCTAAAAATAAAATTAAGTAAGTAGTCATCTAAGTAAGCAGAAATCTTCATTGTTGTTGGGTTGAAATTGTTGCTGTTATACAGGACTCATAAGCTGGGAATAACTCTAGTGCCAAAATTCAACATAAATCAGTTCTTGAAAGTAATGTTGTTAAACACCATCTTGCTTTTTGGCTTTCATTTTAGATCTATTGGAGCTTGGATAGAAATAGATCATTTATATTCACACATTTATTTTTAAATAGTTTCATAATGAAACTCTGTTCTCTTCCATTGGTGTTTGCATGCTTCACTATTATAAACCAGAATGTG
>VYZU01013549.1:0-11212 GCA_013401355.1 Ceyx cyanopectus | reverse complement strand
ACAGCAGTGGCAGTGCTTTCACTGTAACCATTACCAGATGTTTCTTAAATAATGCACAAAATAAGAATAAACACAGAGATGGCATCTTGGAGGTCTTAACTGATGGGTTTGTAAAATTTTGATGGTTTATTATTAACAACTTCACCCCAGAAACTTGTGAGGAACAAGAAACTGATGAGCCTCATGTGCCTGCACAGAGCCCAGGGGCTTCAAGAGGTGCTGGGTTGGGTGGCAAACATCTGCAGAGCTCTGGGGTGCTCAGGGTAGCTCAGGCAGTTTTGGCATTTTGCATCCTCTCAAGGTTTGGATTGTGGGTTTTTTTCATATTATTCTTGTTTTTCCATAACTTAAAACCATCCTACTGCTAGCCAAGCACAGACAGGGAGCCTTCTCAGGAGCTAGTTGGTGGGTTTATTAAGACTATACTGTGTTACTTGGAGCAGGAATTGTGATCCCCAAATGTTGTGTAAATATTTTGTAAATACTTTTTGCACTCCTGCTCCCTGGCTGGTTCAGGAATTCTGAACTCCCACGAGCTCTGTGCAGCAACAGGAACAGATGAGGTACAAAGTTGCCCTAAAAAACAACCCTATCAAGACAGTTGTTAGCATTTGGAAAGGTAGTTTCTGTTCTGCAGGGGATGAGCTTGTCCCATCAGTCAGGCTGTCTCTCCTCCAAGCTTACAGGGATAGAAAGGAGCTACAAACAGACACCACACTTTATTCTTGGGCATTTAAAAGCAGCCAAAAAGGATCATTTCTTTTGCTGCTTCTCCCTCTGTGCTTTGTTTGGGATTTGGGGGGTGGGGTTTGACAGGTGAAACAACCTAGAACAGCAAAGTACACCCAGCTTCTATTTGCACAGCAAGCTGTGTAGCTGGCACAGCACCACTCCTGCTGCACCAGACCAGCAAGTGGCTCTGGTCCCAGTTCCCTCGGGACCACTGCAGCCTCCCCGGGACGCTTGGGGTGCCACACAGCTCAGCTCACAGTCACAACCAGTGCAAGCTCTGAAGCTCAGCTGCAAGGCAGAGAGGGTTGGGGATGAGAAATGGCAGTTTCCAGCATTAAAACAGGAAGGGTGAGGACTAAACACCAATGAACTCACAGCAGTAGGAGTTGATGCTACAAGCGACCGTGTTCCACAGTGGTGACAGCAGTGACAGTGCTGGTCACCAGCAACACTGCTGTTGTTTTCAGCTGTTCCAAAGATACAGAGCAATCTTAAGAGATTAAAAAAAACCCCAAAGGTATCTTTTCTCCTGGATTGAATCAGCAGAAGTACTGGTGATGTGTGAACTGGAACGATGCAAACGGGGACGTCGCTCCTTGGGCTGTGCGTGTTCCATAGAGATCCTGTGGTTTGCTGAGCAAGAGAAACCTGATTCTGCTGGGAGTTCCCTCACCTTGGGCTGGGAGAAAGCAGCTGATGTGCTGTGGACTCGGACAATGTGGCTGTTGAAATGAGCTCAAGGCACTTGGTTTGTTCAATCCTTGCCTTTGATACCAGAAGCTTCCCCATCAGCTGCTCCCCTGCTCGGAAACATCCGTAGGATGAGGCTTCCCTCCCTCTGAAAGCTCCCAGAATATGGAATAGAGCCTTGGGAATGTCTGCTGGAAGTGTCTGCTGCACAGCTGTGGTGTTGACAAGGTGACAACCAACCAGAACAAAACTCTTCTCTAGAAGGATACCCGAGGTGGGTACCCGGAGGGAGGGGAAAGTCCAAGGGGCTGCGGTGGGTTGTTTGCATAACAGGAGGAGCCGAGGCAGTTCGTGTCCTTCCATCTGCTCCTCTGCTTCCCTCCTCAGCCCTGCAGCCCGGGCCGGGGCCGTACACGCTCGTAGAACAGCAGGTAGGCGCTGGCCGAGAGCACCTCCTGCAGCGAGGCTCTGCGAACAGCATCGTCAGAAACCCAGAGCCACTGGCTGCTGCCGCCCACCGGGCTCCGGGGGGACGCTGGAGAGCGGCGGTAGGTCACAAAGTGTCCCGAGTGCATGTCTCCGTGGTGCACCACCACGGCCATCAGGCGGTACAGGTACACCGGGGAGCTGGAGGATGAGGGAGAGAGGGTCAGTGGTTCTGCTGGTGGGCACTGGGAGCAGGAGCAGCCCCACGGGGAGCAGGAGCAGCCCCACGGGGAGCAGGAGCAGCCCCACGGGGAGCAGGAGCAGCCCCACGGGCTCTGCCTTCAGGTGCAGTGTCTGGTCAGAGCCAGTAGATGGCTCGGTAGGAGAATCAAGAGAATCTTTCTGGTAGGAAAAGACCTTTGGGATCATCCAGTCCAATCATTAACCCTACTCTGCAAAGTTCACCCCTAAACTGTCCCTCAAACCCACATCCAAACCACCTTGAAACACCCCCAGGGCTGGGGACTCGACCCCCCTTCCCTGGGCAGCCTGTGCCAGGCTCTGACCACTCTTCCAGTGAAAGATTTTTCCTAATGCCCAGTCTGGATTCCCCTGGAGCAGCTGAATCCATCCCCTCTGCTTCTGTCACTAATGCCCTGTGAGCAGAGCCCAGCACCAGCTTCTCCACAGTGTCCTTTAGTTATAGAGAATGAGGGGTCTCCCTTCAGCCTCCTCTTCCTCACACTAATCACTCCCAGCTCCTTCATCCTCCATCAGATTGATTCCCCAGCTCTGTTGCCTCCTCTGCACTGGCTCCAGCCCCTCCAGATCTCTCTTGAGGTGCCCAAAACTGGACACAACACTCCAGAGACAGAGATGACAGGAGAGGGTAAAATCTCTGACTTACCTGCACTCAGGGAATGCAGCAAGTGGAAAAGTTCCCGAGGACATGAAGAAAGAAGAGGAGTAGGCACCATTCATAAAGAGAGGTTTAGTGCCAGGGGGCTGTTCTGTATCTGCAAGAGAAAGTTCAGTAAATTAACTCCAGTGCTGCTATCAGTGTTGCTGCTGTTCCTGCAGAACCTGTCACCACAGAACAGGAAGGTGTTTCACTCATTTTAATTCATTACACACCACAGCTCCTCCAGAGATGCAGAACACAACACCCAGGGACAGTGGTGATTGTTTTGATCTGACACTAAGATGAAAATGGCCATTTTTACAACATCCCAGCTGGATGGAATCCTGAGCTGCCTAAACTACAGACCTCAGCTCCACTTTATAACTGGTTTGGAAGAAGCCCCCACACCCTCAGCATTCTTCCTTAGAAGAGATCACTGACTTCCCAGAGTTCAACATTCCTTCATCCTCTGGGCACAAAACAAGCGAGGGCTGTGCTGCCTGGCACTTTGTGAGGTGGTGGAGGTTTTTTTTTTTTAGCATTTAATATTTAAATGTAAATAATTTAATAATTAAATTTAATATTTAAATGTTAGTATTGAAATCGCAGCACTTCAGTTATCCAAACTGAATGAACTCAGAACAGGGTGTGAGGCTGGGAAAGGGATTTCCACCTGTCCCCACACGGGGAATAAAGATCATTACATTCATTCTGCAGCTTAGAACCTTCCACCACTGCAGTGCAGAGCAGGCAGTAGGTGTTGAGACTGGGTACCTGCAGGTTTTCCTGCTGTGCCATCCCTTGTCTCCCCAGGGGCTGGCTGGCCCCGGCGTGCTCTGGGAGCTGGCAGGTGGTACTTGTAGATGTCCATGATCAGGAACTCGTTGAACTGAACGTGCTCGTGTCGTTTCAGGGGGGTGCCCTGGTTGGACCAGCTCAGCCTTTGCAGATGGATACACAGGCACTGAGGGAGCTGCAGTTTTCCATGCACAGGGAGAGTCCAGAGATGGTGTAAAGGAAAAGAAAGAGCTGGTGAGGTGAGAAGCAGACTGAGGGACCTGGGAAGAGCAGAACCTGGACCTGGGGACCAATGTGTCCAGGGAAGGGTCAGGGGGATGCTCAGAGGATGGAGCAGCTCCTGTGAGGACAGGCTCAGAGAGTTGGGGTTGTTCAGCCTGGAGAAGGCTCCAGGGAGACCTTCTTGTGGCTCCAAGGATCTGAAGGCATTTTCTAATAGATTTAATGGCTTTGCATGGTGGGAGTGCCAGGGAGAAAGGGTTCAGGAGCTGTAAACACCTGTCAAAAAGCCAGGATTAACCTCTATCAATATGCTCATAGAATTATTAATGGCACATCAGGCTGTTAATTACAGAGCAGTGCCCTGCTCTCCACTGCATTGTGTCATTACAGAGCAAAAAGAGCTGCTCACACAACTGGGGTTTAGCACCAGTTCCCTTGTTTAGCTGTAACTAAAGCACTTCTCTGAAACCTGCCACTGCTGAGGATGCTACAAACCCTGGAGTGAGGAATCACTTCACTCACTGAGGAAATGGGAGAATTACCACCAGGTGTATGAGCTGCCCCTGAGCCAAACTCACCTTGGAGGTTTTTACTGAGTAACAGCAGAACACTCACATTCTTCAAGCTACAGTGTGATGTTTGGCTGAGCTGAGGCCTCAATGCCCACAGATATTTGACAAAAAAGCTCAATTTTTCAAGTCAAATGTGACAGTTTTAATACCAAGACGTGGACGTCAAGCTGAGAGATCACAGGAAGAAATGAAACAGGATTGACAGCCAGACTGAGGGTTGGCTTGCCTCACCTTTCCTAGCTTCAGCTGCTTAACAAACGTTGTCCTCTTGTTTTCTATGCTCTGTCCATTCAGTGTCCCTTCTGCCTGAATCTGAAATCAAAGGGAGAGACAGAAAACTGTTTCCACAGAACAGTGCAGGTCTGAACAGCCAGCTGTCTGTCTGGAGCTCTGCTCAGGACATGAACCACACCTACAGTTTTCTAGGCACTTTCTAGGATTGGTGGCCTGTCCTAATGGGTCAGCACCCTCAGTCAAGCAGAAAGGAGCATCTGCAGAATAAGCACAGGCTCCAGGTTTAGGTGCAGTCACTCTGTCTACCACCAAATTACAGACGGCTGTAAAATACCATTTAAAATGCCAGTACAACAACAAAAAATTAAGCAAAATAATTCATATAATATAATATAAATATTAATATTAATATAAATATAAATAATATAAATATAATATAATAATCTATCCCAAATCTGGTAATTACAGAGTAAAATATTTGTAGACTTCATAATATTAGTAATAAATAAGGCTTCAAAACATGCTGTGAGATGGCAACTCCATGCTAAATAGATGGCAGCCCTGACTTTCCTGATGCCATAATTCTGTCAGCAGGCTGAAAACTGAGCTGGAAGGTTGATATAAATTAAAATGACATACTTTAGTGCAGTTGTCACACACAACATCCTTCACAGATTCAGAGGAGATGAAATGATGGAGGCAGTGGTCCAGTGTCATAGGACGACCCTTAGCACAAAACAAAACATCACCAAATTATTTGCAGTCATTTTCATTTTGCAAGAGGACTTTTCATCATTCCTTCAGAGAAACTGCAGAATTGCAGAGTTCCTTCTGGAGAAAACTGGCTAAATGGTTTTGTGCCTAGAACCCTGTTGATCTAACATGGAAAACTCTGCAGCGGAGCCCGACCCCACCTGGCTCCAGCCTCCTGCCAGGAGCTGTCAGAGCCAGCAGGTCTCCCCTGAGCCTCCTTCTCTCCAGGCTCCACCAGCCCAGGTCCCTCAGCTGCTCCTCCCCACACTAGTGCTCTAGATTTTCCAGTAGCTGCTACTTGTCCTGCACACTGTGCCCCCCAAATCAAGTGACAAACAGAAACAATTTCTAGTTGAAACCACTTGATCCTGAAGTAACTTGGGGTAGGTAGCACCACAGAGACAGAGCACCCAAAGGTGACCTTCCAAGGCTGCCAGAAGGGCTGTGATCTGTTCAAATTACACAGGAAGGACCAAACTCTCCACCAGGAGAAACAAAACTGGTGACAACAAAGCCCCGCTTGTTGTACTGACCACTCTGTGCCAACACTTTAGTGCTGAAGTGCTGGCTGAGCACAGCAGGATGCTTTGTCCAGGCAAGGAAACAAGCTGCAGCTACTCAGTTACAGCTGGCTGGAGAAGATAAAGGTGTGCAGGTGAAGGCAGAGGGAGGGCAGGCAGGGTGGCTGTGGCAGCCAGGGGCACGTACCCACGTGGCCGCGGGGATGCTCAGCGACAGGCTGTCGAAGGTGTCGTACCTCACAGGGCTCTGCAAGACAGGGTTTCACACATCCATGAGCTGACATGAGAGGCCAAAAAAACCACCAAACCCCCCCTGTCCTCACTCAGGGTGGGCACGTGGGCCCTGCTGTCCACAATAATCTGGTGGAAGGGGGAAACCTGCCAGGCACCGTGCTGGGGAATGCCAGGGGCACGAGGTGCTGCTTGGCCTGGTGCTGCTGCTCGTGTTCATCTGCAGCATTTGGAGAAGTCAAAGTGCTAAACCCACCCGTGCAGTTGAACCTACAAATGAGGTTGCTCTTTATCCAGGTTATAAACTCCTTAGTCTGGATAGCCAGGCTGCAGCTGAGCAGCTTTGCCCGTGCAGCCTCACACACACTGAATGAACAGCCCACCCCAAACCCTGCCCTTGGGCACAGCCCACAGACAACACTGGCACTGAGCACAAGGTGGGCTAGGCCAGGTGCCAGTCTGCCAGGGAGGAGAGCTGTTCTCCCCACAGTGGCTCACACTTCACCCTCTTCATGTATACATACTCCAAGACACACATTCTCATACCTGGTGCTCACAGTGTTTGCAAACCATGTTGCTGGTCAGCCTTCCATGGAAGGGGTGCTGTGATTTCCAGGGACTTGACACCAAGGGAAGAGACCCTGGAACACAAAGTTGAAATTGTCTCTCCTTTTGTTTCCAACACCTCTGTGTCCATCACGACAGCTCCGTGTTTCCAGCCCCCAGTGACAGAAGTCAGGGCTCTGAAACATGCCCCACTGACAGAGAAGTACCAGGGTTGATTTTACAGATGAAGAGATTTTCAGTCCAACAGAGGCAAATATCAATATTTTCCCCTTATTAAGCCAAATGATGAATATTTATCTTTCAGAATGGAAAAACACCCACCTCTTGTTCTGCAGCTTATTTGCTTTTGGGTTATTTCTGGCTGCTGCAAGAAGAAGAGAAAGGATTATTCCATTAACCCTCCCTTAGAAGCCATTAAGTATTAGATATATTCTTATTTCATCCCTAACATGCTTGGCTGACATGAGAACAGCTGTGAAAGTTTTAGTGTCTCTGTATCTGTGGAAAGCTAAACAACCTGCAACACAATTCATTGATCTTTGACAAAAACAACATTTGAATAAATTAGTAATTAATCTGCACAATTCCATGCCCTTAGGAAGGCAACAGCCCTCATCAGAGTGGGATCACTCTAAAATCAGATAGATTTACTTAGAAAAATCATTTTTATTCTTCAGATCCTAGCGATTCCTTTATCTTTTTTTGGAAAAATACTGGAAATACTTTCAGTTTCTAACCACTCTCCTGCTTGGCACTGAGGCAGAGGGAGGGAGACTGTGCTAATGCAAGAAGATGAGGAAAGGAGTCACCTCCAGAGCGTGGACATCAAAGAGATGTGTCACCCGTGGCTGCCGATCCCGCTCGTCCTCGAGTGAAGAGGTCAGGACGTGGAACAGCTCATGAGCATCCTACCAAACAGAGGCATAAAACTTAGAGAGAGCAAAACCAAACAGCAGCAAAACAGAGAGCAAAAAGGTGCAGACACAGCTGTGTTGTGCTTGAAAATCAGTGCTCAGAGCCCACCTTGTGATTAACACTCCTATTGGTGCAGCCAGTGCTGGTCTGACCCAGCTGAGCTCTCACAACCTGCTCTGTCACATAAACCCAGAACACACTAAAATACTTGGAGGAAAAAAAGGAATTAATGCATAATTTCCTGCTTTCCTTGCTTTCCACAAAAGCCTAATGGAAATTTTCGTTTGCTTTGGCTCTGAAATATAAACCAGAGCCATGTTTTAGGGGTGAGATGAATGGTGGAGAGTTCACCAGCCTGCTGCTCTTCCTGGGGGGCTGAAAACACCAAACCCAAGCAGCAGGAATCTGTGCAGCTCAACTGGGCAGTGGCAGTGAAGCAGAGAGCACATGAGCACAGCCCCAGCAGCAGAATTTGGGCTCTACCTGCTCTAGTTTCATATTATTGATGGCAATTAAGCAGAATTTAAGCAGGCAGGATTTCCACAGTCACTGCACACACAGCTCAGCATCCACGTGGCTGCTTCCCTCCACTTTTTAAAGCCATTTTTCTGCAGCTCTGTCATCACCTGCTCTTCAAAGGAGGAGATCTGCCACCTGTACATCCTCAGGACTTCCAGCAGGCAGCTTGCATCCAGGATGTCATCTTCTGGCACCTCCTGGCAGGACAGAGCTAGGCACAGTGCAGAGACACTCGTTAGGAGGAGCCACAGAGAACAGCACAAAGCTGTTTATTGTAGCCTGACTGTTACTTGAGCAGCCTGTAAATTGATTAAGACAGGTAGGCAAAGGCAATCAAAGCACTAGGTATTCATTACCAAGCCTTTCAGGGCTTCAAAAAGAAAATAGGGACAGAGTTTGGAGCAGGGGCTGTTGGGACAGGACAAGAGGGGATGGTTTAAACTAAAAGAGGGAGATTGAGACTGGAGAGGAGGAGAAATTGTTGGTGCTGAGGGTGGCAGAGCCTGGCCCAGGGTGCCCAGAGAGGTGGTGGCTGCCCCATCCCTGGGGAGGTTGGGGGGGCTCTGAGCACCCTGCTCTGGGTGCAGAGTCCCCGCTCCCTGCAGGGGGGTTGGATGAGATGAGCTTGAGAGGTCCCTTCAACCCAAACCAGTCTTTGGTTTGGTCCCTCAGCTGCTCCTCCCCACACTCCTGCTCCAGCCCCTTCCCCAGCTCCATTGCCCTTCCCTGCCCACTCCCCAGCCCCTCCATGGGAGTGAGGGGCACAAAACTGACCCCAGCATTCCAGGGGTGCCCTCCCCAGTACCCAGTGCAGGGGGACAATCCCTGCCCCTGCTGCCCACCCCAGTGCTGGCACAGCCAGGCTGCTGGTGGCTCCTTGGGGCTCATGCTGAGCCAGTCAGTATTTTCTGCCAAGCTGGAATTGTTGGGGTACCTCTCAGGAGATGCAGCAGGGTGACTGAGAGGTGCTGGTGCTGAGCTGGCTGGTGCTGCTCTGTCCTGTACTGAGCTGTGAACTCCTCCAGCCACCTGATGAAGGAGGGGCAGGCAGACAAGCCTTGCAGCAGAGAGTTCATGAAGCAGGTGTTGCCCAGGTTGAGAAGCCCAGGGACCAGCCCTGCAAACACAAGAGCAAGAGTTTGCACCACAGGGTCCAGGGAGAAAAGTTTTTCAGTTGCAAGTGTGGCGCTGGGGATTTAAATTGCATTAAAATCAAATTATTTCACTTCATTTGGTACATGCAGCCCATGACAACTGGAAGACCTTGGCATGTTTGCCTCTGAGTTACAGCACTGCAAAATCTTCTTGAATTTGCCTTCAAAAATACTCTTTTTGGGCTTGGTTTGGAGAAGTTTTCTCCCTTTTGGTTAGTGCAAGGTTGGGAAAACTCCAAGGGTTAATCAGTTAATTTCAGTAGGACTCTGCTTAGCCAGAGACTGCCACTTCTCCCACACTCATGGTGCTAATTTTCACTCCAAAATGCCAAAGAAAAGGCCAAATAAAGAATAAAATGGTGCTGAGGGACGTGGTTTAGTGCTGGGATTGGTCACATCAGGTTGGAAGTTGGACTTTAAAGTTGGATTTTAAACGTCTCCCAACCCAAACAATTCCCTGATTCCAAAATTACAAAACAATTAAATATTGCCTTCTGGAAGGTGAGAGAAAATGGAAAAGAAAAACACAACTCAGCGTTGCAAAAAGTCAGGAGAAAATGGCAAAGAAAAACTAAAAACTGCATTGCAAAAGGCAAGAGAAAATGGAAAAGAAAATCAAAATTCTGCATTGAAAAAGTCAGGATAAAATGGAAAAGAAAAAATTAAAACTGCATTGCAAAAGTGAAATAAATGAAAAATAAAAAGACAATTCTGCATCCCAAAAGGCAAGATAAATGAATAAAAAGACAATTCTGCATCCCAAAAGGCAAAATAAATGAATAAAAAGACAATTCTGCATCCCAAAAGGCAAAATAAATGAATAAAAAGACAATTCTGCATTCCAAAAGGCGAGAGAAAATAGAAAATAAAAACAAAATTCTGCCTTGCAAAAGTCAGGATATAATGGAAAATTGAGATAAAATCCAGCATTCCAAAGACGAGATAAATGAAGAATCAAAACACAATTCTGCACTCCAAAAGGCGAGATAAATGAAGAATAAAAAGACAATTCTTCATCCCCAAAGGCGAGATAAATGAAGAATAAAAAGAATTCTGCATCCCCAAAGGCGAGAGAAAACGGAAAATAAAAACAAAATTCCGCATCCAAAAAAAACCAGGATAAAATGGAAAACAAACCCCAAATTTTGCGTGCCAAAGGCGAGCTAAAATCGAAAATACAATCCAAAAAACGAGATAAAACGGAAAAAAATAATTAACTGGAGGCAAAGGCTGGCTTCCAACGCAGCAAACGAGCGCTCCGCGCATCCCCCGCACCGCACGGAGCCGCGTTTTGGGGCGTTTTTCTGGCGTTTTCTGGGGTTCGGGGGTCGGTTCCCGCTGCCCCCCCCCATCCCGGTACCTCTCCGGCGCCTCTTCCTGCCGCCGATGGGACCCCAGAGCACGTAGAGCCCCGCGGCCACCGCCGCCGCCACCCCGCCGATCACGCCCCAGTTCCGCATCGCTTTCGACCTGCGAGGGCCACAAGCATCACGTTTGAGGCACGACCCGGCAGCGAGGCGCGGGGCGGCTGCGGGAGAAGCGCTGGGGAAGGGTCGCGTCCTCCGCCCGCACCCAGCACCGAGCACCGCGGGGGGAACCGGGCGGCGCTGCCGCGGGGGGGGGGGGGGCGAAACGGAGGCTCCCGGACGCTGCTCCGGGCAAGGCCGCCCGCTGTTCCCTGCCTTACCCGATCCCTTCTACACCCCCGGGGCCGTCTCCCCGCTGACCTGGCCGCGGCTCCGAGGCGCAGGACCCGCCGCAGCGCTCCGCCCGGCAGCATCCCCGCCCCGGTCCCGCCGACGGAACCCGGGCCCCGCGGGCGTGCGGAGTGACGGAGGAGATAGGAGAAAGCGCAGCGGGAGGCGGAAGTGGCGCTGGGGGGGCGGATAACGAGCGGACCGCGCCCGCCCATGGCAGATAATAGGCGGCGGGGCCCGGAGAGGCTCCGGGCTCAGGGAGCCCCGGGCGGGTTCTCGC
>VYZU01013547.1:0-15954 GCA_013401355.1 Ceyx cyanopectus | reverse complement strand
TTTTTTTTTTTGGTAGCACAAGGTGGAAAGGTTGATTTGTGTATAAAAACACATTTTAATTGGCTCTTTTGCCATTCTCTGTCCTGTGCTATGTTATTTTTGCGTTGTATATCATTCTTATTTCCACGTGTGTGTGCTTTCTAAAGGGCAGAGAGCCACACAAGGGTTGGTCCCCTATCCTAGCTATTGCCTGGGCTTAAACAATAAGCCAGTACTAGTCAGATCAGCATTGGTATTCTAAGGCTCGAGCTGAAGGCTGCTTCAAGTGATCAAAAACACTCTGTTGACCTGGATAGATTTTTGGATCAGCTCCCTGGCTGCCCATCTGGGCAATTAGTGACTCTGNATTGATATGGTCAATAAATTACCACTCCAAAGCTGCTTGGGTGTTCTGGGTGTGTAATTAAACCCTTCCTAGGCCTGCCACCTTTGTAACTCCACAGAAACAAGAGAAGACTCTTGTTCCTGGGTGACAGCCTCTCCTGCCCAGTGATTTACTCTGGTACCTGCATGGCTCTGTGGACTCTCCAAGGGGTTTCAGCAGCCAAAACAGCAGCATTTGCAGTGATTTTTTTCCTGTCTTGCTGTCCAGCAGCTTAAATCAGGGGTGGCTTTTAGTCTGTAGTCATAGGGATGCAAGGCTGGAGTCAGTGGGAGTGAACCCAGTTTCTAACCCTTCCTAAATCACTCTTTTTGTGTGTGTGTGTGTTTTGAATGTAAATCCTGACAAGTCCGTGATTAGAAAAGAATAAAGTGACCGTCGGACCGTAAGGCTTTGGAGGAATAAATCCCAGCTAAAGTTGACTGAATTTTGTATTGGTGGGTGTCTTTGGTCTCCTGCTGTGAACTCTTCTGTAAGCTCTGTCTTTGGGTGTCTTTAATTGGTCTCACTTAGGCACAGAGCAGCAGCAGATACCTCGGATAGTAAACAAAGCAGCAGATTTAAGTTAATGCTAATGTGTTTGCAGGCTGAGCCAAAAGCTTTTCAGGGTTATTAGAACATGCTGGGCATACAGCCCATCTATCTAAATGTCTGAAGGAGACAAAAGTTATGGATTGACTCATTGTACAGATCAGCTCATCTGAAAGTCAGATGCTGCTGTTTGTTGCCATCAGTAATTTAGTTGTATTAAGCACGGCCGAGGATGGATGGCAGTGTGGCTGGAATATTGAGATGGGGTTTCTGAGGTCCCAGGAGCTTTCCCTGCATCAGCAGAGATTTCCTCTGTGACCTGGGGCAAGGCATGAAATATCTGAGTAAACTAAGGTTGCTGATAGTGTCTTCTTTTTTCACAGATGAGTGTGTTAACAATTTCTGAGGGGACCACAGAAATACAATATCAACACATTTGAAGGCTGCTTGCCCCACACCTTAGTAGATGAGACATGCTTTGGAAAACTAGCCTATAAATGGGCTTTGTGCTGTAACATATTTACATATAAACCTGGACAGCCACAGGGGATCAGTTTTAATTGTGGCAATAAATCCTGAATATAGATTTGGGGCAGTTATGAGAAGAGCCTTTGTTCACTGTCAATTTGGATCTAGTATTCAGAGGCCATTCCAGTTGTTAAATCTGACATTGTTTTGTCCTAACAATTACAAGATAACACTCTGACAAGGACTTAAATATGCAATTCCTATGCATTGGGGATAATGGAATGCAAACTTCTCCCCATGTGGCTGCTGCTGAGGACTGAACTCCTCCAAGTAGCTCAGTCCCATTTACTGGGAGCTCTCCACCAGGTGAAAAGAGTTTGGTTGTCTTGAGCTGTATGAACTGTGATATTCAAATTAATGTGTTTAGACAAAGTTACATTCAAGCTTCAGAAGGAGCCTGAGCTGACAGGACAGTATAGATCAGTGGGACATTTCTCTGCTTGGAAGCAATATATTTTTGTTTCTGTAAGAACAACTTTATCAAGGCTGGTTAATTACACAGAGGGGAAAGTTCTTAAACTCTTGTGCAGCAGCTTTAATTATAAGTTAGACCTCCTAAATGGGTCATGCTGCACAGCAATTAGTCAGAGACCATTAAAGATAGATTTTTAAAATTATCTTTTATCTAACTTATTATTATAAAGGGTGTCAGGGTTTTATGATCATACAAAATTCATTGCAATGCAAATGTGATTCTGCTGCTTTTTCCCTCCATTGCTTTTCATCAAGTGTTTCCACTCAGCAGTGTTGGCCTCAGCCCAGGTGTCAGGTTGTAGTTGTCCTACAGTCCAAGCTCTTGAGCTTCTTTGGTGGCAGAATCACTTTTGCTTGCATAGGAAACATCTCCACTAGGTATTTAGGTATTTCCCATCTGCTGCTTGAAGTTCTGGGGTCAGAACCTACTGAGTTTTGTTTTTATTTCCCTGGGAAAAGGCACAGGGTAGTGGTGAGCAGTTAACATGTGCAGGTTACTTAATAAGAGCTCCTGCATCAAACAGAAAGTTGATGACCACTAGAAATAAGTATTTATTAATTGTTCCAAAGAAGAATTGATTCAGGAGTTGTAAAAAGAGAGAATAATGTTATTATTTGAACTGAAGTAAATGTGGCATTGTGGGCTCTTTTCACTGTGACAGCGGCCAAAACCCCAGGTTGCCTGCAGTTAGAGAGAGCTCTCATTGATACACCTGCTCTGAGCCCTGGGGCAGCTGGGCTGGGGTACCAGGGTCTGCTCCATGCCTTGGAGCTGATGGACACACAGCCAGAAAGGGAGGATGGCTCCTGCTGTGAGAAGCAGAGGTGCCACGGGGTGTTCCTCCCCACTGTCACCCGTGGGAGCACAGGGTGGAGCTGCTGGGGACATGGCTGCAGGGCCTGGGAAGGGAGCTGCCACTTGGGGTGTCCTCCAGGATACTCCTCATGCTGCTCTGATGCTCAGGCACAGCAGACATCTTTGGAATACAATTAATTCCATTCATCAAAATGCATCTGGAATTAGTGAGGCTCATTCCTGCACGTCACCTCCACCAGCTCCCTCCCTGGCTCTTTCATTGCCCCAGTGATCACTATGGCCAGGTATTTGCACACGTGGGCACAGCAGGTTCTTTACTACCCATTGTGCAGGAAGAGATAACATTTCAGCTCTGTCCTTTCCCTGTATTTCCAGTGACAACTGGAAGGCAATAAATGGAGTGCACAGGCCAAGGAAACAAAATGACCCTGTGCTATGGAACAAACCAGGGGTGTAGTTCTGAAGCAGGGTTGTTTTACTGGAGGTGAGCAGTGCTCAGCTGCTGGTGCCCCATAGCAGTCTCCAGCAATGGTGTGCAAGCACTTAAAAGAAAAAGGGATCTATTTCTGGTCTTGGAAATGACTCACTGCTAATGCAGAGCAGCAGCTACTGGAATTCCTATGGCTTAGCATATGCCACTGTGGGAGATGTCTCTGCTGCTCCCAAGGGATATGAAATGATCCAGTCTTTTCTACTGTGATTTCTGCACAGCTCTGTTTTGTGGGAGTATGATGAGTGAGCCTCTCTGAAAATGCTCCCAAGCCTTCCTGCTCCCAGCCCAGCCCAAGGAGTGTACTTTGGATTCCAGGGCTTGTGGGGTGACCAGCAGTAATGTGTGCCCAGTGCAGAAAGATCCTCCTCCTCTGCCTTCCCTCTCTGTCAGCTCAAGAGAGTGGTCATTGAGTAGCAAATAAAAATGCTCTTGAATGTATTTAATTTCACAAACTGCATCTGCTGTTTGTGGGAGTGGTTTGGGTTGTTTTTTCTTTTTTTTTATTGTTTTTTTTTTAGAGCCTGAAGTGTGAGACCTTTCCCAGGGCCCAGGTAAAGTTCACTTTGACCCCATGAGGAGATGCTTAAAGTGCAGCCTAGGCACAGGCTCACAGTCTGAGCTGGGTTTTAGCTTTTTAACAGTTCCCATGGCTGGTTCTTTATCCCCTCAGGCTAGGTCTGCTGGTTTGAAACTACTGTTCTGTGAATTGCCAGCTGGTCACAGTTCTGTCTGATCTTTGGTGGTGGTTCTTTGAAAAGCCCTTGGAGTTCTCCTAGGGTTTTATCATCTGATTCTCCTGGGCTTTTCTCTCATCAAAGAGGGGAAAACCCACTCGAGGCCCTCCTGTCTGGAGGAAGAGGAGGGAGTGTGAAGGTGTCCAAGCTCCCAGCAGCAACCCTCAGCTCTAGTGGTGGCCGCAACATTTTAGATTAAATGCCTTTTTGTGAAGAATTTGCTGTTTTCACTGCCTGTCTGGATGCAGAAGGAAGTTTTGGAAGTCCAGGGTGCTCTGGTCTGAGTGGGAGGCAGGGAGAATATCTCAGACATTATTCTCTTGACCTCCATTTATTTTCTGAAAGCAAAACTTGATTATGACTGGGCACAGTTGCTGCCTGAAGGGTTTTAGCATCTGGCCAGTCCTCTGCTTGTCACGTTGTCCAATGGCTGAGAACATCTATTGTCTGTGTCCTGTACCTTGAGCCTTGATTTTCTTCAAAGAGACCTTTTTTTTTCCCAACTAATAATATTCTGGACTTTTAACAATTATTATTTATTTTTTTAACTTTTTATTTTAATGTCTTTTCTCTGTTTGGCTCTCCATAGACCCGTCTGCTAAAAAATATAAATATTTACAACCATCTAGGTCAACAGAAAAGATTATTTTAAATTAAATATTGGAACAGTTGGATTTTTTTCAAGCTACAGGCTGTTTGTATGTAAATAAAACTGGCTGCACCAAGGGCCTTAACATCACAGAAAGAACACACACCTGCCTTACCTCAGTCTCAGCTGTTTATGGACCCAGCTCTTACATCCCATCTCCAGGAGCTTTAAAAGACCTTTTTTTAAAAAAGAAAAAGGAATAGTGAAAAAGATAATTCTCTCTGAACTGATGACACCAAATATGTGCTTCAGAAATTTGCCTTTTATTTGCTTTATTCACCCTGGACACCCATTTTGCAGATGAAAGATGGCAAGTAGAAAGAACAATGAAGTGTTACAGGTTGTGCAGAAATGAGACAATTGTTTTATTTAACAGTGTTATTTTGCTGGTGTTTATGGAGCTTTCTTGCATCAGTTAAGGGTGCTGTATGGGGAAGGGATTTTTCCTGTGGGTAGGAAGCAAAGGGCAATTGTAGCACCTTGGAAAACACTTCTGCTTTGACAAGTCTCTCCCATTAGAGCTAATACATTATCAATTTATCACTCTAAACTTACTACTTTTAAACAGGGAAAACCTTCCATAGAATAATGAAGTATTCAAATCCAGACATGCAATTTCTGTTATGTTAACCAGGAGCTGTGTGGGCTCCATAATCACTTAGGAAAAAAACACACCCTTAATGTATTATTTTTCTGCTGCAGTCAGTGTTTATAGTCTGCTTTATACAAGGAAAAAAAAATCCTTTTTCATTGTGCTGAGAGCATACCTGGGAGTGTAGAATTGCCATTTTGAACTTAGCCACAGAAGTGTTAAGGGAAACTGCCACGTTCTTTGAAATCAGCATGAAACATTAAAAATGGCAATAAATACTTACAGGGGATGTGAACTTTGCATGCATTTTAAAGAGAAAATAATAATTAAAGGGTTGTAAGGACTAGGCTGTAATAGTTAATAGAAGAGTTGTGCTGGTATCTGTGACATTTTGATCGATTTTTTTGGTTTAATTTGGTGAAAAATGCAGAAAAATGTGATTTCTTATTAACCCCTCAATTCCAGCACCCTGGGGTTGGGATGCCTGGCTCCTGAGGAGGGCACCTGGGTCTCAGTCACTGCAGCTGGTGACTTCAGGGAAATTGCTCCTGGTTTTAATTTCTTTTCTCCTATCCCATGTCTCCATCCATGTGTGCTTTACAGGAGGTCCTGCTGTGATTTTTGATGCTGGTGCTGATTTGCTGATGGTACCATAGAGCTGGAAAAAATCAGTTTTAGTTTTTCTCCCCACTAGGCTGCTGCTGTTGTCTTCAATAAAAAAAAATCTCACTTTCAGAAGGATAAAAGTTTATTAATAATGTAAGAACTTGATGAATTATCAAGTTGAAAAAGAAATAGTCTTACAAATAATTATTGGTTTATACTGTGCAGAAGTGAAGTCTAACTGTTCAAATACCAGTTCAGCCAACCCAGCCATGGAAACTAATGTATTTTAAAGTGATGTGGTTTCATATTCTGTGCTTGTAACATTAAAAGAAATGACAGTGCTAATTTCATTGATCAGTTACTAGTCTGCTGTACTTTAAAATGCAGATATAAGAAATTGGCTTAATATTCAAATACAGCTTAAGATTTTAATTTACTTGTGCAAAACAACTTAAAACATAGTTTCTTTTTTCCTGTAATGCATAATTTTTAAGCATGAAGTTATTGCAAATTAAAAAAACCAACAATGAAATGGGAAATTAGGTTGGTTTGGGTGCAGTGAGCTTCCAAGCACTGAAATTTTGGAACATCAGGACTAAACCATTTTCAGAGGCAGGTTTTCTGCAAGGAGCTGCTCCCCTAGGTGGATCCTGGTTGCCTGCAGGTGGTCAAGCCAGAACAAGGCTGTAAATCTCACTCAACAAGATCTTGTGCTGTTCCCAGCCTGATTCTCAGGGTAAGGGTTATCCTCCCTCCCTTCCTCCCTCCCGTGTGGATCTGCAGACCCTGCAGCTCCAGTGCAGAACTGGAGGAGCTTTCAGAGGCTCTGCTTTGTTCCAGGGGCTCTAATTAGCGGAAAAAAGGCAAATGGGACATTCCTTCAGCACAGTTGGAGGGAATGGTGAAACACTCCATGCAGGGCTGAGCTCCAATTCATTAATGTACTGTGGGCAGCTTTTGGCACAGCAGTGCCAGGAACTGGGGCTGTGCTGTGCCAGAGAACCAGCTCCAGGAGCACACTCCAAAGAAAATCCAGGCGCCTCTTTCCCTGACCCTTGGCCACCAGTTAATTAAACCTGGCAGAGATTTAAACTGTCACTTGAAAATAAAGCAGGAGTGTCTCAGTACATCAAGGCAACATTGTCACTGTCCACTGGCTTGCCAACTGAAAACATTTGGTGTCCTTTTCTCTCTCTGAAGTGGATCTAAAACCGAGTCTTCACTTGGGACAATTATATAATCCTCATGTAGGATTTTCTCTTCTTCTAATGCCTTGTTTTTCAGGTTGTGGAACACAGTCTAATTTTAAGATAAATGTTTCTCTAGACCTTCCTCCCATCCCAATTTGTATCAGGTTAGAAGCACAGCTTGACTTTCTAAACAGTATAAGTTGTGGGGCTCCTTCCTCTTGCAGCAGCATCCTCTCCACGAGGTTGAACTTCACTATGAGACTGTATTAGGTTGGTGTAAATCAGCAGAGCTCCTAAATTGGAGCTGTGGGGGTTTTTTCACCCATCACTGGGGCTTTGAAATGCTGCAGTCCTCCCAGTTTGGATGATACTTATTTTCTGGACTTAGTACCTGTGTAAACCTTTTGGTATCACCCAAAAGAATATGAAATCTTATATTGGTGGCTCTGCCAAATGAAGAATTCCTTTCTTTTATTGTTGGCTGCTTGATTGGGGTTTAGTTTGATTTGGTTTGCTGTGGTTTGTCACCTACTAGCCAGAAGAGGTACAACATGTGTTGTGCTAAGGAATTCTAAGGAATCTGGAGCTCTAAGGGAGTATTTTGAGGATTGTCTGTGCAGTCTGGAAATTCCCATCCATTCTGATCAATTTTTTGTAGCTTTATTGCTGAATGTGACCAGGTACCAGTTGCTGCTTGTTCTGGAAGGAGAAACAGCAGCAGAGCACAAGAGGCTCCTCTGCCTTAGTGACATGCCAAAGAGGGACAGGGAGTTGTCTGTGTGTTGCCAACATTCCGGCCAGCAGGAGCACCCTGCTGCTCACTGAAGAACAGTTATTTTCTGGAATGAAAAATACCCTCCTGCCTTCATTTTCTCCTCCTCCTGCAATCCCCCCCTTGTGCACACACGAAGATAACACCTCTGCTCCCTGCCCAGGCTCCCAGAGAGAGAAATCCAGCTCTTGTTCTCCAGGATTCCCTCAGCCTGGCAGTGAGCAGGGGAGCAGCCTCATCCCATTAACTCTGCAGGACAAATGGTTTTGGTTGGACTTGAATGGTAAAGCTGCTGCAAGCAGGAAAAACAGTTGTCAGCTGTCAGTGTTGTGGTACCAAGCAGGCATTGTGCTGGAACAAGCAGACAAAAAGGCCTGTGAGGCATACAGCAAATGGAAAGCCCACTTAGGGTACATCCAGTTCTGTTAAGACTGGAGTGGATTTTTATCGAGGCTTGTTTGACAACAGAGGGGGGAACATCTGTCAGCAGTTCTTAATGTGGGGAAAATACTGCCTTTTGCTCTCAAGAAAGCCTGGAAATTGCCAAATGACATGATACCCCTTATCATTTTCAAGATAGGAGGTTTGGAAATCTTAATTTGTTTTGCATGCAAACATAATATTTTGGCATAATATTTTGGAAAGCAGAAAGTTTAAAGAGGCTGGTTTGAGGAGCTCTGGAGAAAGCTACTTGGCTGCAGAGTGGTGGCTCCACTGCAGAAATTAATGTGCAAAAGCAAAATGTGATCCCTCAGTGTTTGGCACTACCCTGGGTATTGAGTTTCTTGTGCACATAGATATCTTTAAGAGAACAGACTTATCTAAGCAGGTATGTTTTCCTGGCTAATGCAAAATACTCATTTCTTCAGTGTAACTAGTGCTTAGCCATGTGTTACCACATATTCCTGCAGTTCTGCTCTGGCAGCCAGTTGTACCATTGTCAAACAAAGGGGCTCTGGGAATATTTCTTGCTGTTTCAGAACTCTGGACCAGATCTTTCCAGCTTCTCTGGGGTCTTATCCCCTGTGTTCTTTCTCATTATTGAAGGAACTCAGTTATTCGTGTCCCGTGGAAACCCCTTGTTTGTTCTAATTTATGATTAATTAAAAGGTATTGAAAGAAAACTGACTGTGATGATGATGATTAAAATAATAATAGTGATGTCTTAAGCAAGGAGATGGTGACCTGAAGGTCAGAAATGGATTCATCCTCAGACAGTGCAGTGTGGAGCCATCCTCAGGGGTATATATTTAGAATATGCTAAGGCTTTGTAACTAGTGAGAGGAGTGAAATTCCTGTACCTGTCATCTAAAGAGCACTCCAAGTCCTATTTCATCCTTACTATATCATATATATAAGAATAAATGTTCATGCCTGGCATTCCTTCCTCCTCAGCCACAGAGCTCTGTGACCTTCCATTTCATTTATTTGGCATTACAGCTGTATAGGAATTGCTGGAGCTACCAACTTGAAGAAGAATCATGTAAGTGAAATAAAATAGTAATTCTGCCATTGCCCCCTTGGATTCATGAGGTGTCATCCCTCCCTGCTTCCCACTAATCTCTTGTCACAGAGCAGGCACTCACTTGCAAGTCTAGCAAGACTTGGTAAGGAAGATTTTTTTTCCCCTGTAAGATAACATTTATATTCTGCTTCCTCTTTAAAGAATTAGAGCAGCATCTTAATTAAATAAAGACTGCAAGCTAGAGCCTCTTGAGCATGTAGCATACAAATAGCCAAACAGAACTGACTGCTGAGATAATTTCATCTCACAAGGAGGGGCCCTGACTGCCTGTCCTTCACTTCAGCTCAGCCCGATCCAGCTCTTCCAGCCCAGAGCTGCTTGGCACCCAGCAAATGGCACCGTGGGCTGTGCTGTCTCATGTGAGGGGTTGGAAGGGACCTAGAAGATCATCTAGTCCAACCCCCCTGCCAGAGCAGGGGCACCTAGACCAAGTCACCCAGGAACAGATCCAGGGGGGTCTTGAGTATCTCCAGAGATGGAGACACTACAACCCCACTGGGCAGCCCCTTCCAGGCTCTGGCACCCTCACTGGGAAAAAGTTTTTCCTTGTGTTTCCCCTAAAGCTCTTGTGCTCCAACTTGTGGTGATGAGACCTCTCTCTCTGCTCTGCCACTTCTTGTATGCAGATGCAAGCAAAGCTCCTTTTTTGTCCTGTGTTCTTCTGATGGTGTTTGACCATGGTTTCCATAGAGCATGCTTCTCAGGGAGAGTGTGTTATGATTACTTGTCCTGGGGCAGGAAAAAAACAGGTGATTCAGAATGTTTTATCAACTGCCAGAAGAAAGCTCTGGAGGTGAGATGCTTCAGAAGTAGCTGGTAGAGAACCTGTGATTGTCAGCTGGTCTGGAGAACATCAACGGGGACAAACCCTTCACTAATGAAGGGCTGGGATGAGGTGGGACGGGTCTTGCAATTGTACTGCTATTAACATTTGCATCAAAATAAAAGCAGCCTTAAAACAGGCATTTCAGAATGGTTGACATTGCTGTAGCACTGGTTTCTAGGTTTCCCCATCAAATCTCTTTTGATCAACATATTAAGCAAATCTGGCATTAATTACCTAGTGGTCTTTGTGAAGAGCAGAGGTTTCCAATGCTATTTGTATGTGTCCATTGCAAAAAGATGGCACGACAGGAGAATTCAGAGGGCTGCTCTAAAAAGATACCCTGAGATCTTCTCCCTTTCTTGTTCTTTTTTATGTTGGAGGAGCAGAAATATTCTACTTTCCTTTCTGTACAGGTTTGGATAGATTACTTTGCTCTGCTAATGCCTAGATTTATTTCAGTAGGCACCTTGGGCCCAGATACTAGACACTTGCACTTTAGTGCTTTTAAGAAGATGGATGCAATCACAGGAAATGAATTCAAATACAGAATACTGTATGACAGCTTGCTGTATCTATATATAGTGTGTGTATATGTATCAGAGTATGTATATACAAGTATATAAGGTTAACTGGAATTTACAAGGGTTAACTGGAATTTACAAGCCCCTTGATTTGCTGTTTCTGCAGAGCTCAGTCATTCTCTAAGGTAGACAGCTGTAAGTGCACGGTGGATTTCGGCTATAAAGATGTTTTCTGGTGCTGCTTGGGCTTAGGAGAGAGAGGAGATAACCCTTGTAATCAGCACCAGTGGCTCTACAGAGTGTGCAGAACTGGGCTCTCATGTTAAAGCCCCAGTTAGACACAAGAACATGTTCATTTGGGGTTTTTTGAGGATTTTTTCCAAGTGGAAATCACGAGAAGGGCTTTGGACTCTGAAAGCAGGGGGTTCGTGCTGTCAGTGCTGGGAATATCTGCACACTGTGGAGCTGCCACTGTCCCTGGCAGCTCTGTGTCCCAGCAGCTCTGTGTCCCTGGCAGTTTGTGTCCTGGCAGCTCTGTGTCCCCCAGCCCAGCTCCTGCTGCCTCCCGAGGGCCCAGCACAAAGGCAGGGTCTGTTCTCTGCAGCACCACCCCGCTGACCCGGTCCCTGACGGGCTGCCTGCCCCAGAGAGCAGCAGCTGGCTGCTGAGCTCCCAAAGAGCCTCTGGGTTTGAAAGGCAACCACAGCAACAACTTCTCACTCCAAGCAGATGCAAGGGCCTGGCAGAGAGCAAAGGGTACAGCTGTGGTGGGCATGGGGTGACCTGGAGCTGTTCACCCTCCAGGACAGCGGTGCTTGGCCAGCCACTGCTGACTCCTGCAATGAGTGAGTGCTGCAGAGCTAAGGGCTGATGTGGTGGAGTAGACCCTGAAGGGAGGAGGTTTGTCAGTGTTTCACAGTGTGGATGGCTGTGTGCACGTTTGGGCTGAAGTATCTTAATGTCCAGTCCTCTGCAGGAGCAGGAAAAATCTGATTTTGGGCTCGTGGCTATTTCTGTCTGTAATTGCTGGGTAATACAATTCCAGTCAGAGTTTTTTCAGGAGCACTTCTAATTATTAGCCAAGAGACAGATTCATCCATTACCACTAATACTATTGCACAAGAAGCTCAGCACTTAGGATGTTTTAGTGTTCTTCCCTGACTCATAGTGTCTATTCCATCTTTGTCCTCTACACAGGTGTGGCTCAGCCTTTCATGGGTAAAGGTGCTATTATGGCACCTCATTTTTAATGGCTCATCAATCACTGCTTTATGATACTCTCTTGAATCAAAAGACTAGACATTTGGGTGCATGTGGACTAGAGGACCACAATTTTCTGCTTTAAAAGAGGATGATAATATGAGTTCTGCTGGGGACAAAAAAAAAGTGTTTGTTCAGAGGCATCACAGAGTAGGCTGACAGGAGGTGGAAGCAGCAGAACTTGTGCAGTTGATGCCTGAATTTGGCAGAGATTTAAAATTCAGTCTAAAATAAAGTGAGTTGAGTACAGACAGAATTGATGTTGAGCCTGTACACTCTGTTCAGTGCGAGCTCATTATGTGAAAAATTGAATTTCCCATCTGAAATGTTTCAGAAAGCTTGGGCAAGGAGAATGCTGGAATGTCTGAGGTTATGAGTTTATTTATGAGCTATTTATTTCTTAAGACTTTCACCTGTGTGTCTTCTTTTCAACTGGTGGTATTGGTTAAGAAAATATCTGAAAGGCTGGCAGGTGTCACAAGGGGTGGCATGGATGCAATAATGCAATTGCAACTGCAAGTATGACTTTTGTTTTCCAAAGTCCACTGATTGTAGAAATTAAATTATTAAGGGCATCAAGTATTTTATTTAGAAATCATTTACTGGAGAGGAAAAAAAAGCAATCACAAGAAAAAATTCTTAGACCCCTTTATTGAATGTTCAGCTAAAGCAGAAGAGGAAACATGTCATCTAGGCTAATTATTTAACACAACTCCATTACCCTAACAGTCTTACCTAATGTTCTACTGAAACTTTACTGGGGAGGAGTGCAGAGCAAGGTCTTTATTCATGGTACATTTGAAAACATGGAAAATTAATGTATTTTTTCTTTTTTTAATTTTAGGTAAGTAACTGAAGGGGACATGAAGAATTGACAGTTAAATGGCCAGCATGTTGCAAAAGGTATTTCACTTTACATTGCAGAGGAATGCACAAATAATTTGAGTGAATATTTAATGAATATTTGCCTCTAACAGTGTATGCTTAAACCTCTTGTTCACTGAAACATGGAAAGAGGTGAAAACCAGCAAGATTGTGTTCTCACTGTGACAACAAATGAAACTGGGTGTTGTTATTCTCTGAACTTGCTGTGTCCATGCCCCTTGCTGAGCTGTTTCCATCCTGCCACCCCTCTGCAGTGGAGCTGGGTGTGCAGTGGAGTGTTTGCCCTGCTTGTCTCTGCACCAGTCCCTGGTGGGAAGCAGCCCTGGACAGGGAGCCTGGCAGCTCTGCTGCTGTCCCTCTGCAGGGGCTTCAGCCACCAGGGCACCACTGGGGGACACCTCGACTGGTGGGAGATCCTTCCTGCATCATTGCAGAGAACAACACACTGGTTTTATCTGCCTGCCTGTATTTGATTTGCTATAAAAATAGTAGGAATAATAATAGGATGAATGGAATATGCAAGTGTCATGCCTGAAATCTTTTCCTCCCCTGGAGACTTAGCCCGGGGTCAGCTGAGCTGTTGCTAATTTTGCTGCTGGTCACTGGAAAGTGGCTCAGGTGCTGATCCCAGAGCTGTGTTAGGGCTGCAGAGCTCACTCTGCTCTATTTGCTTTGCCTGAGTTGGCCTCCCAGATGTTTTTAAAACCCACTGGTAATCGATTATAATTCTCTAGAATGGCTGTTGTCAAATGTGATAGTCTGTGAAATCCATCAGCAGAGAGGAGGGTGCTGGTGGAGTGATGGTCTAATAGAGTCATTCCAGTTCATGCCTGTTAGGGATGGTAACACAAAGTTATTTGAAAGCATCTCCAGAAAGGCTGGTGCAGCTGCATGGAAAATACAGGACAATTCTTGCATTACTGGAATGTTCCTTAAGCAGTTATTTGGAGTTGATACAAACCTATTTAAAATCAGCATTGATTAAAGTGCACTGACTTTATATACCAAGCAAAAAGATCTGAGGCAATGCTTGCTGACTACCTCATATACATGTAAAATTAAGTTTTGTACCCTATAGAATGATGTCTCATGGGCTACAGCAGGTATAATGATATAAAAATATGAAATCAGAGTGATTTGTTTCAGGCAGTTTCTCACATTTGCTGTGTTAGAAGGTCTCTGGAACACAGCTAGAGGCTTGCTCTGGAAACGTCATGCCCTGTCTGGCTCAGTGCTCATCTGCAGTGTTGTGATTCCCTCTCTGTAACTCTGCTTTCTATCCAAAGTCAGCACACTGTAAGTTGTGCCTGTTCCCTGCCTGGTTGAATTCTCCAAGGAGCAGCTATCTACACCTGCAAAAGCAGCAGAGCTGTCTCCTGTGAAATGGCAATTTTCCTGGCAGCTTCAGGGGACGCTGAAGTTTAAATGGACATAATGAATACATGACTTGAGGCTGTTCCCTCAACACAAGAATGAAATGGTGTGTGGTGAGTTTGTGCTGCTTTTTGCCTCCTTGTGTCTCTTTGTAGGCCTGCAAGGGGCTCCCTCTCTCTGTGGTGAATCCATTATATGGCCTGTGTTCCAAAATGCAAGGAAAAGCCTTTCTGTTGTAACCAAAACAAGCACAGAGAAGTCACAGTCATTTCTTTTGATCTTCTTGGGAGCTGTGGCTACAAAACAGGAGAAATTCCAGAGTCTCCACGAAGACTTAAAAGCATTTCATCCTTGCTATTGATTTGGATGTGGAATGCTTTCAGATCCTAGTGCAATTAGCAGGTAACTACACACAACTGAAGAGCAACTGCTCCATCCAGAGCTCGAAGGCAGCCAGGGTAACTCCAGTGTCTAGCACTGAGTTTGGGCCTGGCCTGCCACCCAAAGGAGTGGGCAGCTGGTGGTGGCTGAGGGCTGAAGGATGTGCTAGGAGGCAGGATTTGCTGCTTTCAGATGCTGTGTAGCCAAGGAGCTTTCAGTTCAGGAGCTGGGAAGCATCTCTTGCCTCAGGCAGGCACTGTTTGAGCAGCAGAGTGTATGTGGCCTTTTTGTGGCTCATTCTGATATTGTAGGTTTGTTTGCTTGCTTGCTTGCTTTTTTTTTTTCCTTTTTCCCTGGGCACAAAACCAGAAGGGAGAGGGCACTTCAGATCAGCTGTGATCTCCCAGAGTGACTGAGCTTTGTTTAAAAAAGAGCCCAAAGTAGAAACAGGGGGGAGGTGTCTGCTGTGGTCCTAAGGCTTCCCACAGCTCATTTTCCAGACCTGCAGTAAAATGGGACATTTGAAACACTGAATACAAAGAGCAGCATGTTGGCTGCCAATTCTGTTTTTTTTGTTTCATCTCTCTTGGCCTTTTTGTCCAAATCTTACCTATTTTCCTGACCAGCAGGGCAGTCCAGAGGGCAGTGTTTTCCCAGTGGGAGAATGGGTGCTTCTCACTGGCCAGACAGATTTCTTACATTCTGTTTATAAACGTATGTTGAGAAAACACTTTGTTCTCATGCAGTTTTCTGCAGTTGCCTTGCTGTGCCAGAAGAGATGAAAACACAGGCCTGGCCACTTTACAGAGCTGCTTTTAAAGATATTCTCCTTGTTTTAATGTGTCAAATAATTCTTGGTTGTCTCTTCACCCCCCATTCTGCAGACCCTGGTCTGTGTGCCAGTGTATGCCAGGGAGATTGTAAATGGGTGGGTTTGGATGTGACTTTGTGTTCAGAGGTGATTAAAATGGGAAACTGAAATACTTGGGTGCCAGCAGCTTTTGGTATTCCCTGATTCCTTTAAAGAACAGAGAGAGCTGCCCTGACAGCCAGTCCTGCCATCCTATTGTGATGTTTGTCCAGCAGCATTGTAAACTTGTATATACCTGTAGCCCTAAAGGGATAAGGTCAGTAAATTGAGCAGGGATAATTCCTGGTGTCTTTCAGAAGTTGTACTTCAGCTATTTTCTGTTCTTGTTTCCAACTGGTCTCCTCTCCAACTAGACAACACCTGGGAGGCAATGCCATCCATGTTTTCTGCCCAGTATATTAACTGGGAGGAAGAGCTGGAGCATAGTAACAACCTCAGATGAAATGTCAAAATCTGCATTTTTTTTCATGGAATCATCAAGGTTGGCAAAGACCTTAAAGCTCTTGAGTCCAACCCCTGCCCCTACCCTACCAAGTTCACCAC
>VYZU01013543.1:0-27602 GCA_013401355.1 Ceyx cyanopectus | reverse complement strand
CCTGTTCCCCCGCCCCGCGGGGGCGAGGGGCAGAACCGGGTGCCTGCTCGGCGCGGCGACGCCCCTGCGCCGGCTCAGCCCCGCCGGGCGGACGGAGCCCCGGGTCCCCTCGGAGCGGAGCGGGGCGACGGCGGCTCTCGGCGGCGGCATGGCGGGGGGAGCGGCCGGCCGGCGGGGGGGCTGAGGCGGGGGCCGATCCCGGGCGGGGAGGCGCCGGTGGCGGGGTGCTCACCGCCTTTTCTTGCCGTCCCCCGCAGGGAGCGGCCGGCCCTCCGCGCCACCATTGCCTCGCACGGCAAGGAGGACCTGCTCGCCGTCGCCGCCCGGCTCTGGCAGCGGAGGAGGCGGTTGCTGGCCGCCGCCGGGCTCGCCCTGGCCATGGCCGTCGCCTTGCTCGTCGCCGTGCCCCTGCTGCTGCTGCAAGCGCCCGCCGAGAGCGGTGCCCACTACGAGATGATGGGCACTTGCCGCATGATCTGCGACCCGTACAGCGGCGGGCGGCCGCCCGGACCCGGCAGTACCGCCGCTGTGGAGGCCCTGCAGGACCTGGGCGCCAACCCCCCGCCGCCCTTCGTACAGGGACCTAAGGGGGACCCGGGCCGGCCGGGCAAGCCGGGCCCCCCCGGACCCCCCGCGGCGCCGGGACCACNTCGACGACGTGGTGACCAACTTAGGCAACCACTACGACCCGACCAGCGGCAAGTTCACCTGCCAGGTGCGCGGCATCTACTTCTTCACCTACCACATCCTCATGCGCGGCGGCGACGGCACTAGCATGTGGGCCGATCTCTGCAAGAATGGGCAGGTGGGTACCCGCCGCTCCACTGTTCGTTTCCTCTCCTCGGTTTTCCCCCGTCTTCGGCCTCGGCACCCCCCGCGGGCACCGGCCGCCGCCGTTCCCCGTCAAAGGAGCGGGCGTACACAGCGGGGAACAGCTTTTTAGCCGCGACGAACTCCCAACTCCTGGCTTCAAACTTTCCTGTTCAGATAGAGGGAAGAAAAAGCAAGGAAGTGGGCGGCAGGGAAGGCTCAGGGCTGATGAAGGTGCTGGAGAAGAGGGGCTCAGGCAGGCTAATTAAAGGGTTGGGGGAAAAGAAGGTCAGGGCTGATGGAGGGGCTGGGAAAGAGGGGCTCGGAGGTTTGATGTGTTCCGTGTCTGTATTGTCAGGTGCGGGCCAGTGCCATCGCCCAGGATGCTGACCAGAACTATGACTATGCCAGCAACAGTGTGGTGCTGCACCTGGACTCTGGTGATGAGGTGTATGTCAAGCTGGATGGAGGCAAAGCGCACGGAGGCAACAACAATAAGTACAGCACTTTCTCTGGCTTTCTTTTATACCCCGATTAACACAAATCGAGCAACATAACACAACTGGCCCTGATACCAATACATATAGGGCTGGTCGGCATTTCTGTACACCATCCTGCTGCTGTTCCTGCTGGTGTCCACTGGCTCTGCAGGTTACTTTAGCTTCATTATCAATTTGTATGGGTTTTTTTTCTACCCCTGTGGAAATGAAGTAGAAGTAAAACAAAGCAATTCCTTTCCTTACTGTCCTCTACTTGCTCTGCACACCCCCCTCCCTTTGTTAGCCTTGGTGTTTTGTGTGTCACATGAGGAACTCGTCAGCTTCAAACTCTCGTGTGGTTCCTGGGGCTGTAAGAGAACCCAGAGTTCCGGCTGTGCCACACACGGAATTCAAACCAGTCACATTTTTTCATCAATGAGTATTAATTATGATGATGAATTTTCAGATCGGCTATTCATGAAGTGGGACTGGACTTGGTCCATAACTGGTTTTTCCTCTGCTGCTTTGTTTGTATGGGGTCAAGTGTAAACTTTTCTGTGCAATGCAATGCTCATGTGAATGATGGTATCACTAACGTCAAACCTGTTCCTGTCTGCAAAAGAATTCAGTTGTTGACCACAATCACTAAACTATCACATTAAATTATGTTTTTAGACAATGCCTTCTTGATGTCTGTCTCTTCCAGTGCTGCAAAGGAGTGCTGTGTTGGTGCCCCAGGAGGGTGGGAGGCAAAGGAGGGGGGCCCTTCTGTGTTTTAAGTTTGGAGAAAAATTTAAAGTTAAGATGGGGCACCTTGCCTATGTCTTCAGTATGGTTCAAGAGGACTGGGAAGCAGAAGGAGAGGATAAAAGCTTCACTATTATGCACTTTTGTAAAAAGAAGGCATACAGTCACCAAGAGGTGAAAGTGGGGCTGTGGAGTGGATCTCCTAAATAGATTTACTGGATCTGAGTCTGATCCAGGGGTTAGTGAAGTACAGGAAAAGCAGTTTAATCAGTGATTATGGAAAGACACGTTTCTGTAACACACTTGACAAATGTAAGAAGGCAGTGGGGAAGAGAGTCTGTCTAAACACCCACAGTTGTAGTGTGTACATGGGTTGGAAACCACACCAAGTGGTTTGTTTGGTTGGGTTTTTTTGTTGTTGTTTTATTTTTTTAAGTGGGTCTGCATAGTCCTTGAGAAAGGGTGCTGAAGACTGACAGATGCAGATCATTTGGGAAGGTTTTCTGCTGATGGTCCTTTTTAAATCCCAGCAACTCTGTGTCACACGTGTGTATAACTAGTGTGAGAGGTTCTGAGACTTCGGTGGAAAGTGTTATCTTTCATCACCAACCCAGTAGGTAACCTCCTCAGTTTCTGTAATTTGGGGTTGCTTTGCTGAAGAGAAAAGTGCTAAGTTGATTTACAAAAGCACTTACTTTCCTTTTATTGTCCTGTACTTTCATTTTTACCCCCTGAAAGTCTTACCTCTCTGTCAGCTTTCTGCCCTTTGCAACACTAGTGCAGTTTCACAGGTAAGAGGGCCAGGAGCCCAACAACAACACCTATGCCAAGGCTGGAGCTTTTCCCCTGCCCTGATGTTGCAGATGGAAGGAAAACCACAGCCAAGAGGGACTTGTTCTAGCCCCACTTTGGGGCAGCCCAGTGATGACCAAGTTCTTACAGTGTCTTCTGTCTCTCACCTAGTTCTCAGTGGGTATTGTCTTCTCTTTGGCTGGAAGAGGGTCAGAGAGAGAAAGCAAATCCCTTCATCCTGTCCTCAAAAATCCCCCAGCTGAGGGAAGCAGAGTTCATAACCAGATACATGTGTTAGACACTTATCAATCTCTAATGTCTTGTTGATTTGTACTATTTAGAATATTATTAAAACCAGTATCTGAGACCCAAATGAAGTATAATTGCTATGGAACCTCAATTCCCACCAGATTCATAATCCTTTTTGACTATTCCTCCCCTCCCCTCCAATGAAATGGAGCTTAGACACAAAGACCTCGCTTTAAATTTCAAAAAATTAAAATTGACATGCAGCGGCATTAGCAGGAGCCAGGAGGAATTCTAAGGAGGTGCCTGGGCTCTGCTTTATCCTTTGCATTAAGAAGCAATTTGTACTTCTAACAAAGCCCCAACTGTTCCCCCTTGGCAAAAGGGCAATGAAGATGCCTTGCAAGGGAATTGCTGTTCACAATACTTAAACAAATTTGAATCTTAGATTTTTAAATCTGTATTCCCTGGTGGAGCCTGCTCCTTGCAATTCAAATGCAGGGCTGGTGGTGTGTGCCTGCCAAGGTGTCAGGAGCTAAGCAGATGATGGATTGATGAGGCAATGGGAAGACACAGGCTCACAGTGGCAGTTTGCCCCGACAGTGATCTATGTATCTGCACATTATCAATGTCATGAGGAGGCTTGAACCACCCTCGCTAGATGTCTCATTTTCCACTTATCTCTTATGTACTAATTATTTGGCTGGATAATTCCCCAGGATAGAAAGAAGGAAAGAGAAAAAAAAAAAAAAAAAGGCTTGTTGCCACTCCACTGACAGTTTACACAATCGATAGAATGAACATCTCCCTTGGTTGCTTGCAGGCTTTTTTTGTTTCCTCTCCTCATCTCAGGGACCTCCAAGATTGCCTCTGTGTGGGGGTTGATGGCTCTCACCCAGCATCTGTGGTGGTGTTGCTTGGACAGGCTCCTTCCATCCCAGTCATTGTGGTGGGTTGATTTGTTTCTGAAGTAATGTGGGGAAAAGCAATTGGGAGATGAAAAACTTTAGTACTTGAAGCTATAGCTGTCCAGAAAGGTGGAGACAGCATTGCAGGGGGGGGATGGTGGCCCCCGGGTTCTGGGGGGTGAGAGCAGGATCTCAGCAAGCAGCCTGTGGCAGGCTCCTAACCCTCTAGGATTTTCCTTCACTTAGATGTGGTCCATGGGCTCTATATGTTTTGTGGCACAAACACAAGAAGCTCTTTGTAGTGGGGATTCACAGATTAACAGATATTAGGGGTTGGAAGGGACCTAGAAGATCATCTAGTCCAACCCCCCTGCCTGAGTAGGATCACCTAGACCAAGTCACCTAGGAACAGATCCAGGTGGGACACTGGTCCTCTGATTTGTATTGGAGAAGGAGAATTCATGTGTACTCTGAGGCTGGTTTCAACTTTCTCTGAGACTGGCTTTTCCAAATTATACTAGTATCTCAACCATTATCCAATGTCTGCTCTGGAGGTCTTACCCCTCAGAGAGATGTTATTATACTTGATAAGTAAAGCAAGTGTTTTAAAAAAATGTGATATGATTGGGTGCAATGTAAACAGGGAAACCTCCCTGAAGGGAGTAGAAGGTTGATGTTTTAGACAAAGGATAGTTCTGTTTTGTGTCTAGCTGCATGCTCGTTAAAATACTAATAAAAACGCTAAGATTTAAAATAGATAGGTGTCATACTCTCAAATTAGCTTAGATATTGCAAAAAAAAAATCCCTGATCTTTTGTTCTGCTGATGTGAATCCTTGAACCTTTTGCTGTGCCTGTGCAGCACCATCCGTGGAAGGGAGACCTGGAAAAGAGGGGAGCAGGGAAACATACAAGAACACAGAACATCATGGGAGGGGAAATGGGGGTGCTTCTGAAAGCCCTTAGAGGAGTGCCAGCCATACCTCATTGCAGCTGTTCTCTGGAAGAAGGCATTCAGGTTAATCTGCTCTTATGCAAGACAGTGGGCTAATGACTGGGCACTTGTTTTCTTGTTTGACCTTCATTGGCTTGGGGAGCTCCTGGCAAGTTTCTAGGGAGATGGGTAAGGAAATTCTGCTTTGGCTTGAGTGAAACAGTTTAGCTGCTGGGGCTAAGTATTCACCAGCCAGTGTATAGAAGGAGTTTTCTGATGATACCTGTGATGCAAGAGCAGCTGGGTGTCTGATGTCCCATGAAAAATATGGTGCCTCTGTATTTTCCAGCATCTGGGCTCATATATTTTCTCCTTGATTCTCATCCCTTTGTGGAATGATGCCTGGGTTAATGGTGCACACTGGCCCTAAAGCAGGGCAGGAAATGCCACATCTGGGTTCTTCTCTTTCCCTTCTGCTGTTAGAAAACCGAAGTGCTGCTTTTTGTGCCTCGTGGCTTTACACATGTGCTCTGAGCTGCACTTTGGTCTTGGGCTCACTGCTCTTGAAACTCAGGTGGTGATTTTCTCAGTGACTTAATGCTTGCTTATCTCTTCTTGGCTTCTTCTGTGGCTTAAGGTGCTGGACAAGTTTAATCTGTGAACTCACAAAGTAAGAAGGATGAGTTGGTGGATTCTCAAGTGATGTTTTTCTGTTTATGCCACTTATTAATTATATTAAAGGGGCAGAAAGATGCAAAATGGAATATAAATCTAATTTTGCTTTACTATGTTTGTATTAAATATCTTTTCTTTTTTTTTTTTTTAGCACACAATTTTTTTTTCCCTTATTGTCATTGGACTGAACTCTGGGAAAAATTCCTCCTAAGATCCTGTGTCTTAGTATTGTCTCTGGGATAAAGGAGCCTGTCAGAATAAAATAAAGACTAACTGAATCACTGACTTTGAGACTGCAAGGAGTTTGGTCCTTTTTACTGTGCATGTCTGCATTGTGCAGAGGCTTGGAAGATTAATTACAGTCAAGAGAGGTAAACTGTTACTGTGTGGACACCCTCATACTTACGGGTGAGAGCCTGCTTTCAGCTATTTTCATGTCTAATGGCATAAATAGGTTCAGTTTGATTATAAGCTATGGCTAACGTACAAATGGGGGCCCATTTCTCTAGATGAAACCTGTACCAGTTCAGAAGTTGGTCATGTAGCAGGTGCCACTGCAAAACTGGGGAGGATGCTCAACTATTTCTTGAGCCTGCCACTTGCACTTGAGCAAGCTTCATTTTTTAAGATTGCATGGGGGATTAAAACAGTGATCTGAGCTTGTTCCTCTTGATTTAGGACTAGCTTCTTTGTTACTGACCTTAACAATGAGTTAGGAAGAGGCCAATGGTGGGCAATGCTGGTTCTCTGGAATGGCCTTGGAGACAGAGGCATTAACTCTTCGGTCAGCAAGAAGTTGAGGCTGTCATAAGATTTGATGTCCTAGGCTTGGACATACTTTGGAATTCACTGCCTTTTCCCTATTTTTCATGCTGAAGCTCTGAGAGCTGTTTGTTTCAGATTGCAGCCTGTAAGGTGCTGAGGTGCTGCTGTGTCCCGGTCCCCACTGCAGTGTTCTGCAGGATCTGGCTTTCAAGGTTTTGCAGAGCTTAACTCTGGATGATCTGTGAGTTATGGCCCTGTTTCCTTGTAAAGAAAGCTATAAATGCTCATCTCTTTGGGTTCTTCCAATTATAAAATGGCCTGAATTAACTGTTACCCTGTATGGCACAGCTCTATATTCTAATAATTGGGAGTAGATTTTCTTCATGGGGAGCTGTTGACATATCCCTTTCTCTGTTGCATTTGCTCCTGGTTTGTTGGGGTTTTTTTTTGTATGAGATAGAATAGAAACAGAAGAGGCCTAGTTGTTCCCTCTGATCTGCTGCCCTGTTAATGCAGGATTATTTCCTCCAGTGCACTGTGAGCATGGTAACGTGGAGAGCATGGCTTGCCTGCAGCCTTTGACTGCACTTCTCCTGGCAAGGGGACATTCACATGATCATGGCTCTTCTTTTTGCTTGCAGCTACTAGATCAAGTCTGGAAAAACAAACAAAAATATTCAACCTCAGTCTTGAATGCAGCTGAAATGTTTTCTTAGTGCCATTTCTCTTTGTCAACAAATTGCTTATTGCTTAAGTGTTGTGATGTGATCCCCATCCTAAAGAGGAGAGATCTGCTGATGAGAATAGGGGAGAAACATGCCCAGGAGAATAACTTGTTTGAAGATGTGAACACAGGCTTTATGAACAATGATTCTTTGTCCTATCTGGGTTTTAAGATGCAGTTTTGATGGTAGGATAATTCAGAAAATGTTTAAAATCCTTTGAGGGGGGGTGAGGTGGGGTGAAGCTGCTTTTCAGGTAGTGTCTTGCTCTTCCCTCGTTATTGTAATGATGTTCCTGAAACTTCACGTCAGCTGTGTGTGCTGCAGCATGTGAATGTGTGAGGTGATGGAGATCAGATCCAGGTGGGTTTCTCTCTGTTTTGTTTTGGTATACAGTTGAATTCTTGATGTTGCTTCTCCTTCTCCTGGCACCTCATTTTTCGTGGAGCTGTCTTTGGGATTTGGGAGCCCAAGGACCAAGTCTGCTTCCAGGTACACTGATCTAATTCTTTCCAAACTTAGTTTTTCTCAGCATCTGTGTTGTTAGAATCAATCCTTAAGTGTATGTAGCTACCCTCAGACTACCAGTGTGGTAACTGGTTCCTGTTATGTAGTCTTTGGGGATATATTGTAGTTAATTTCAGTCTTTGTACTCTAGTGATGGAAAGAATCCAGTTCCATTTTGTGTCCTGCCCAGTAAATGTCACTATATAAATACCTTCCAGGGAAAATATTATCAGCATTTGCAGAGAGGGAGGAGTAGCTTCTTTTGCCAGCATCTAGCAACGTGCTTAGAAAAGTGAGGCGTCAAATATCTCTGAACATCCAAGACCCTGCTACGTGCATTGCTGCAGTTGAGAGAGATTGGATCATAAAATTCAGCATCCCCTCTCAAAAGGCAAAGCATCCTTGGGAAGCAACAGTATAATTTATCAATTGGTATGAGAATGAAGCTTGATTTGAAACACTAATTAAACCAATAAATTTCTTTGTCTTTTTGGGTGTGTTGGCAATTAATATGCAAAATCCCATTGATTTAAACAACTCCATAATTCAGGATACAAAGTATTATCACATATTGACAGCATACACTGTGAAGTCTCCAAGACACTGCTATGCATAGTAAGAATACTACCGTGATCCCTGTTAAACCAGTACAGGCTGGGTGAGTCACGGTGCTGCTTCATGTTCTACCAAAGCCTTGGCTGTCAGTGGGGTGTAGGAAGAACACACAGAAATGTATCTCTGTTGAGCATACACTGTGTCTCAATGGCTATTTGCACTTTATATTGCTTTCAGAATTATGGTGGAAAAGAGGAAAGGTGTTCCAAATGATCCTGTATCTATGGGGTTGGTCTGATCCCCATCAAAACTGGTGGGCAGGTGCTCTGTGGCTTTAATGGGGCAGGGTCAAGGTTAGATTTCATCTTTGTATGGAATTTTGTGGTGGTGGTCTTTTTTGTTGCTGTTCTCAGTTACCAGGAAGTTACTTGATTTGGTCTTGGAATAATCAAAAAACCTCTGTGTTGATATGTACAGTCTTTGAAGCCTATGGAGCAGGGGAAGTAAAATGGAAGCAATTCTAGACTAGTGTGATCGCCATGTATGCAGAGGTTGCACGGTGGCTTTAGAGGATGGAAGATGAACATTGTAACAGGCACAATGATGAAGCAGAGTTCTTGGTAGCTTCTTCAATTTTTATTTTTTTTTTGTGAGTTAGTTACCTACCTAGCTGCCTACCTACCTATCAACCAACCACTAGCCACAAGCTGTCTTTTTTCTTTTCTATTAGTGGACTATTAGGACTGCCAGGTTTTTCTTCTTAGATGGGTCTTAAATGGGAAGCAGTTTGTTTTATGGAAGCAAGATGCCTGAAGAATGCATGTTTGCCAGCTTGTAGCCATTGGAAACCTCTGTATTCCAGAAGACTTTAAATTGAAAAATGGATCTTGCTTCTCATACTAGATTTCTCAAACCACTTTCTCCAAGCAAGCTTGTCAAGTAGACAGGGATTCATTGCAAAAGCTAAGTTTTGAGGTACCTATAAGTGTTTATAACTTGATTCACTTCTAGAACTCCCCAAGTGATATATGAGAGCCTGGATTGCTTAAGAAGGTCAAACAAGTTGAATATAACAGTCCCTTCTGGCCTGAAAAATCCATGAACTGTGCTGTCAGATGGAAGTATGGATAATGGCAAAGCTGAATTCTTAAAAATTTGTCTTAGTTGTCACAGACTAATGGTGGTGGGAGGGAGTGGAGCAAGAGGAATAAGGCTTGTGGCTCAAAGAGAATTTTGGGGTAAGGCTGATTGTCCACGTCTGCAAACTGAGGTAATGACTGCCCTCAGACATTTTAAACTCACGGTATCTACAAGACTTCTGAGTGACCTGGTGATTCTCTGTGTGTTTTCCTCTGAGCTTCTCTGCTGCTGGCAATTTGCTGGGCAGGCATCAGAGTTGGCATCAGGTAATGAAGAGAGAACTATGGATTTAACAGATGTGAAGCTGTCTCCTTCCTTTATCTTTTATTGCTGATAAATAATAAAATGATTTGCAACAGTAGAAAATTACATTCAAAACAGCTGTGGGAATATTATAAATACGGGTCATATGACTTAGACGAATCTCTACGGTGATTCCAAACCCTATTGGGTAACATACCAGAAGACTAGTTATAGATGATGCATTACCAGGAGAATCGGTGTTGTGTGGGATGGTGCCAGTGTGTCCTGTTCTCTGCTCTAGTGCTAGGATTGATTAAGTAGAAGACCTGTCTGTTAAATCTGCAGATGACAAGAAGACAAGAGACCAGGATTACATTCCAAATGACCTTGAAAAAATGGAGAAAAGAGATGTAAACAAAACCAGGAGAGAATTAGAGATGTAAGTTACCTATACCTGGAGTCAGTCCATGGCATGGGGGTGTGCTGGGACATCAGAAGAGTCAAAGGAATGGTTTGGAACAGTAGTCAGAGAGCTGCTTCTTGAAGAGGGTATGGAGGACCACTGAATAAATGTGAGGTGACAGTGAATCCTATGGAAAAGGCCAGTGTACATATAGAGCTGTGCACATATTCAACTGTGCCAAAGTTCAAGCAGAGTCTCCAAGGGACATAAAGTAATTCCACTCTCCTTGACTCTGGGAGGATCTCATCTGGAGCAATCATCTCTACTTGCGGGGATCATGCAATCATAAAGCCGTGACATGGCTAGGTATGGTTCAGGAGACAACTGGGATTTTCATACTGGTGACCTGGAAAATGCAGCTTGAGAGGAAAGAGAGATGGATTGGGCTGCTTAGCCTGAAGAAAGGGATGTAGAGAGCACAAGGGGATGGTCCTTAATGACAAGAGAGGAAGGGAAATGTGTTCTTTGTGGTCATTTAGGATAGGAAGGCCTTGAGATTCAGTAGCAAGGTCAGACAGAAGGAAAAGCTTTTGGATGGTGAGGTGTGGGAGTAGGTTGCCTGAGAAGGCTGAGTCCCCAACACAGAAGGTCTCTAAGAGCTTATTAGCCATCCATCAGATTTGGCTGTAGCACAGCAGTTGGGATGGGGAGCCAAGCCAGATGACTCCTCAAGATCATATGCACTATTGATTTTCTATCACCTTTTCTTTCTCTGAGCATCTGCAGAGTTCTATACATACCCATCTGACCACCTCTAATATAGCCCTCTAAAAATGAAGTTTGGTGTGTTTCCATGCCCCAAGTGATGCTATCTCTGCAGACCAGAGGTACTGCATCTCTGTTAGGTCCATTTTTGGAAAAGTTAGGTTTTCCTGTCTTCCCAGTTTTTCCCCGAGACAAATCCTTTGCTACCGATGTGTCAAGGCTGGGTCTGACATTGAGGGTCTTTCATCAAGGAAGGGCAGCGCTGCTGGGCTGGGCTGCCTGTGTAGGCACCACCACTGCTGGGACTGAAGTGGGGGTGCAAGGCTGGAGGTTTAGCTGGTGATGAAGGAAGGAGGACAGGGAGTGTCCCTGCTGGTGCTCTGGTCTTTTTGGAGGACTGCTTTGGTGTCATGGCAGAGAAACCAGGTGGCAAAAAGCTTTCCTTATGGGCTCTGAGGTGTGGGGTTTTTGGGGTGAGGAGGAGATGAAGGTGTGCAGGGTGATGGGATGTGGGCAGTGTGCTGCTGGTGGAAGGGCTCTTGCAGGGACTGAGTGCCTGGAGTTAATCTCTGCATCATCTCTCTTGTCATAGCTCCAGGCTGCTGCAGCTTGTGACATGCAGGATCTCCCCCCAAGTCCTATTGAGCGACTATCCAAAGGCACTATTGCTGCACTGGATGCTCTTTTGGTATTACTACTACAAATCTGTCTGAGCATATTATTTTTGCATCTACAGTAAGCAGATGGAAACCTGGACTTGCTGTTGAGGTTTCCAAAGGCATCTAGCAGTCATATCCCTTTGAAGTTCATGGATATGAGTAACATATATGCCTCTGAGCTCCAGGGACCCCGCATGTTTGTGTCTTATGCACCAGAGCAAAGCACTGTGGGGCTTAGCCTGAGGGGCTGAACACTCACTGCTTTCACCATAATGCCCCCCACAAAGTGAAGATGCTTCAGAACTTTATGCTGTATTTTTAATCTGTATAATCTGCAGGTTATCTGCTAAAAAACAACCAACATAACCCCAAGCCTTTTCACCATTAGTGCTTGTGAGTGATACAGAAGTTTATCTCAAAACTCCCTGGATCCTTGTCACTTGATTTGCCCATTCTGTAGCCCCTTGTCCCAGGACCTGTGGCCTTGGGGAGTATTTTGAGGTCTCCTCTTCAAGTCCTAGTGCTCTCTAAGTTTGTCAATTCTACATGTGGAAAATATAGTGTTCATTGAAATAAAAACTTTAAAATATAAAAGGAAAGGGGACAACACAGCATAGTTTGGGTACCCTGCCTGTGGATGTTTTTGTTTTTCCCTCCTGAGCTGAGGGATCACAGCTGAGATCACAAAAGAGAAAAATGATACTTTTGTTCAAAAGAAAAAAACAATTCTCACTGTAAAAATGTTCATGCTTTTCAAGTCTCTGCTTGAGTTTGCTTTTACTTCGTTCACAACAGTCTGACTACCCTTGTTTCCATCCTGGACTGGAGTTTCTATATTTAAGCCTCTGCAGGACAGAGTTTACAGTGGCAGTGCTGATTCACACTTCATTAAGAGTCACAAACAGTGACTCCTGTGATGCATCAGCCACTGCCAGGACCCATGTTCCTTGCAGTCAAGCTGGGCAGAGCCCAGCACCTTGTGAGGCTGAGCTGGTTGGAGGAGGATGTAGAGAGATCAGGCACCGCTGGCCTGACATTCGGCTGCGCCGCTGTCACTGGCTTTGAGCAATGGGGCGGTGGTGGGATGTGTGACAGTGACTGCAATGAGATTGTTGGGAAATGAAATCAGATTCAATTGCATTAGAAATTCATGTCAGATAAAGCTGGCAGAGGTGCTGCAGAACTAGCAGACCATTGCTGGGCTCACTGTACAGCTGGTTAATATATTTATTACATATTTCTCCCAGATTGACTCTGGGCTTAAAATAAAATTTAAAAAAAAGTTCCTTTTTCCTCTTCTTGGTTCCTCATCCAGTGGTTTTGTAATATTTGGCTCTTTCCTGGTGTTTCATTGGATTTGTGAACTTCTCAGTTGTGTCAGTAAAGCTATCAACAGAAAGATGGAGTTAGGCTTGGCACAGGGAAATAGCATATCAGATTTTCCTGCTTCTGTTGCACACCTCAGGTGTGGTGTGACTTGTGGTGACCAACAGCAGGCTGTACTGACCTGCTGGCAGCTAGTCCACATGGCCCAATAGTCACACTGATTAACATGCAGTATTAGCTGTGTAGCCTGGGTGATACTTCAAGGCTGATTGACTTGCAATACACTAGCAGGGCACAGATGTAAGACCTGTCCCCAGCGGTGCCTGCCTTCCCTGCTTGCCAGAGCCTCTCTTGGAAGCCTCTCTTGCTAACTGTTGCCTCCTGCCCTGGTCCTTCCTGACTCCTCTTCCTATTTATTTCAGTGCTGTAGTGCTTTCATAACTCAGGGAGCTATTTGGACTTTCCATTTCTATAACTAAAATAAAACATGATCCATATCTGTCTCTAGGAAGAAAAATCACCCTTTTTTTGGCTAGGCCACTCATCTCACCTCCTCCATCATATATTGTCTTTGTCTTTTGTGCTCTGGTGTCCATGAAAACATGGATGGAAGGGGGGTGCCCATCTCACTGACCATAGGCTTTCTGCTGTGTTCCTGTGCTCTTTGGTCTCTGTCTTCATCCTGTGCCATTTTTCCTCTGCTGACACGAGGCAGGAATGATTTTGTGTTTGCTCTCTGCGTGCCATGTGGTGAGGCCACGTGGCCTCATAATGTACAGATACTGTAGAAGTTACGGAGTTGGGCAGGGTTGCACTCCTAGCATATCTTTGACAGCAGTTTTGGTCTTCTACTCTCACAACAAAGTGAGTTTCATTTCTGGGAGCCTTGGAGAGTAAGTGTACCTTTGGGATACCTTCACAATCCTAATCCCAGCCTTCTGGGACCTGCCTCAGACTTTCTGAGCCTGAGGTGGTGACTTTGGATGCAGTTTCCTCCATGAGTTCATCTGTTTCCCAAAAATATGTGCAGTGTTGGTGTCCACACCACTGCCCTGCAGTGATGAATTTCTCAGATTTGATATCTGTTATGCACAGCAATTAATCTTTCTCAGCATTTGAGCTGCTGCCCCATCAGTTCATTAGTGCTACCTTCTTTCTGTACAGTGGGACACCACTACCTACCTGTGGGCATTCCCAGCTTTCTCATATTCTCCCCCTTTAACACCTATGGAGAAAAGGGGGTCTGTAAGCACAGACCTGGAAAGCAGCATAAGTCACTTTGCTCTGTGTTTGTGGATCCCTCTTCTGCATCCCATGCTATGGTGCAATCAGCTGAGCTTTGCCTTTACAAGTGCTACAGTGCCTGTAAAAGAGCGTATCTGGAATAGAGAAGTGAAAGCATCTTCAACCCCAAATAGCCACACTGTAAATTTGCATTTTGTGGTGCAATCTCACTTGTCTGGAAGTGCCCATGAGGGTGTGATCAACATGGGACAGTTTTAGAATCATGGAATGGTTTGGGTTGGAAGGGACCTTAAAGATCATCTAGCTCCAATCTCCCTACCATAGGAAGGCACATCTTCCACTAGACCAGGTTGCTTTGGATCATTCATCTTGGCCTTGAACACTTACAGGAATGGGGCACTCACAACTGCTCTGGGCAACCTGTTCCAGTGTCTCACCACACTCACAGAGAATAATTTCTAAAAGTCTACACTTTTTCAGTTTAAAACTATTACCACTAGTCCTATCATCACAGTGCCTGATAAAGGATTTTGTTTTAGCCTGTGTGGGCAGTGAGAGTCCCAATAGCCAGAGGATGAGTGAGGCTGTACTTCAAACAGAGCAGGCAAAACTCTGGCAGCACTCCCACTACTCAAAAGGGTCCACATGGTCTGTTGAGTAAAATTATTTTAATTCAAACCAACATTATCTAATAGCAATTCTTGTGGTAAAGTATTTTAAAATATTGCCAATAGGGTTTTGGGCAACTAAACTAAATCAGAAATACACACCTCCATATGCAATGCTAATAACTTCATGGTGGGTATGTATCAGGTATAATTTCATCCTTGAGCTCACCCCAAAATTAGAGATAACAAACACATCAAGATTGAGACAAACCAGTGTGATCTGGAGAGATAAGAGCAGTGAGGTTTGTGACCTGCAAAAAATCAGTCTAAAGTAAATAATGCTCAATGTGTTAGGACCACTGAAGAGCATGGTTGGGGATGGGAAAGAAGAGTGCATAAAGCATTATCTGCTAATGTAGACACCCACTAGGCTTGCTTGTGTAGTGGTTTGTGCACACACTGACTAGGCTCAGTGGTTTCACTCCCAGCTGCTGTTTCAGAGAAAATCTGTACATTGCCTCTGCTGAAGCTTTGCAGACAAAAACTTGGGGAGGAATGATGCATGGTCAGTGTGAGAGCAAAAAGTGTTATATTATTATCTGCCTCTAGTACCAACTACACCTGAATGTTAATTTTTGCTTTCTCTTCAAGGGAGGCTGCTAAATACAAATTACTTCTCCACCACCAGAGAAGCTGATAAGGTGATGATAAAAAAATATACAAAATAAATTATGTCAAAGCAATGCATTTTTGCTAGAGAGAGCAGAGAGAGGCGGAGGGTACTGTAAATATCCTTTGCATGTGTCTCTGTGTGATTCCAGTTGTGTAGGGCAGGAGGGGGCACAAAGCCTTTGGGTTCACCCAGGCACTTGTATAAAATAAGATACAGGAACAATGGCAGTGTGAACCAGAGTTAAGCCAGAATTAAATACCTCCAGATAGTTTATATGAGATGTGCACATTTAGAAGATAGGTTTTAGTGGATCATGACATTATCTGACTAGCAGAGAAACAGATGTGGCACGTATTAAAAAAAAGACAGGGAGGGTCAACAAAGTAGCTTCACAGATTAATCCTTGGTCCTGTTCTGGTGGGAAGGGGAGAGAGTCAGCCAGTGTCTCCAGCACCCAGCAAAACCTTATCAGGTGTGGGTGGGTGCCACTGGGTTGGTTCAAGGTTCACCACTGAATTCTTATCTAACGCTTTCACTTTCCAACATTGTCATTTGCACAACAGTCATGGAGGGTGCATTGGCTGTGAATCCAGACGTGCATTATGTTTGTACAAGGATGTCATAGTGTTCCAAGCTGATGCTTTCCTCACTCCTTCCCTGTCCTGGTGGGTTTAACTCACCCCCTTGCTCTCCCTCCATCAGAGCAGGGTGACAGAGGGCAAGCTGGGACTGTGGTCCTGAGCACCTTCATTCACCAGCCACATTTCTCCTCTGATGAGGGTTAGCACTTGGTGAAGAGGAGCCAAACAAATCCTGAAATGTGAAGCTGATGTTTCTGAGCCCATTGTGACACGGATGATGGGTCTGATGGCTGAGGTTTCACTGCCTGAGGGTGGTCAGGGCATGGCTCTGTGGTCTGAACCAGGGTGATCTATGAAACAACTATCACTTCATCTGGAAGGTCTTCTGACATGGCCAGAATGATTTAATTAAGAAGGCAAACATGTTAGCTTGAACCTTCAGGAAGGTGGTTTCCTCAAGGCCTGAGCCCCTAAAGCCAGACTGCACATTTTCACAGCAAAAACAGGATTTGCACATGGTTACCACCCATGAGGTGTGAAGAGGAAACTTCCAGCTGAAGGGACAACTGTCCTCAAGCCCAGCCAGGCAAGCTGTTCAATTCCTCCAGCTCAATCATGGGGAACTGCCTGAGAATTTAAAAGGATAGTGTCTGATAGGAATGTGCACAAGGCTCTAGAATTCAATCTCATGCCAAAAACAAGGAGAGAAAAGTTCAGCTCCAGCACCATAAGCTCCTGGTGAGACAAAAGGCTATAAACCTTAGTGGAGTGCTGGTAGCCTTCTCCAAACATACTCATGCCCCCCTGTTGACTCCAGCAAGTTCATTCTGTTGTGCACTGCTGAGGTCCTGCATTGGTGCTGACCTGCTGAGACCTCACCAAATCCAGCACTTCACCGCTGTTTTGGACTTTGGCAGGGTTTTGATCATTATTTTTAATTTCTCGAAGAAATAATTATTCTGTGGAAACAAGTATTTTACTTCATTCTATCTTCTGAAAAGCCTCTGCAAAAGTCCAGGTGACATACCCTGATGGATCTTGTTTAGCAGGTTTCTACAGCAGGGGCTCTGCAGAAGACAGGAATGAGGCAATGCAGAGTCCAGCCAGCAGTCAGACGCTTGATGTGGCAGCAATACCCTTGGTGCTGGAGGAGCATTGTCCTTGCCCAGAGAGACAGGAGGGAAAAAAGCCACTGCTCCCAGCGGCGGTGCTGGAGATGCCGGCTGGAGTTAGGACTGGCTTGATGGCTCCTGACGGTAGCAGGAGGGGAGCCTGGAGGTGATTTAACTGTGATTGTGCCATCACTGTGGTGGTTTCTTTGTGTTCCTGGTCGTGCTGTGAATTAAGTGTTAGGAAGTCAGGTAGGTTGGTCTGGTGAGAGAGAGCTTATTCCATCCCAGCCCTGCAACTGCAGGGGATGCGCATAGCCTCCCTGCTTTGGAGCTCTACTTCAATATTTACATAAACATTGACACGTGTTTAAAAAGCTTCACTGGAAAGAGCTAGACCAAACACTGCTGTAAGAATGTCACCATGTCCTTTTTTAGGGACAGTGAGGGGGGCCAGCTGTTGGACACAGAGCTTTTTTGGGAGGACAGCAGTTTGAAGGGAAGCTGAGTCTGTAAAATTGCATGAGCTATTACAAGGGACAGAGGTGGGACACAAGAAAAGGTGGTATTGGAAGCTGTGGTACTAGCATGAAACATGAAGCTAAGATCTAGCATGGCAGGTTTGTTAGAGATGTCCCAAGAAAAGCAAAGATGAGTTTGGTATGGAAACTGAAAGGGCCTCAGGTGTATCAAGGAGCCTGTAGAGATATAGCAGTGCACTCTGAGTGGGAGCAGCCCTGTCCTGCCAAAGGGCTTTACCCAAAGGGACACTCATAATGACTTTGCATTAACTCTTTGGGTGAACACTTGGTCCCTGCATAAGAGTTGCTGTGATTATTCTGCACTGGTAAATCTTGGTTTACCCAGACTGGGCTCTTGATTTACTCAGGTTTACTCAGCTGAGTAAAGGGTGATGTCAGCGAAACACTTCCAAAATCCACTGTGGATATTTTAATGGTTCTGTGGATTTGTTTTCCAGCTTTATTTGAAAAATAGTTTGGGGTGCACATAGACACACACATACACACACACACACATACATGTGTATGTGTTGAGACTAGTGTCTCTCCAGAGAGGGAAAAGGGTTAGAGCATCACTCTGCTAGTCATTTCCAAAGACAGGATATACAAACAATATAAATATTTATAAAGCAACTTTGTTTATCCCAGGATTGTAACAAAGAAAGTGACTTAGCTTGTGATGTTTGTCCTTTTTGCAGTGTCCTATTCCTCATTTGCGATTGTGGGTCTTTCTTAATGCATATTTTATTTCCCTTTTCTAAAGACAACTGTAACCAGAATAGCTTAAAAAAGGAAAGTGGCACTTAGTCGATGGCTGGCTTAGTGGCTATATAATTTCTGCTTTTAAGACAACCCCCCCAGTGATAAAGACAGCAACACTCGCCACTCAGGGTTACAACAGCAGCTTTCTTGTCAGATTTGCCCTTCTACCCTTCCTTCCTTCCCCTCAGCTGCTTTAAATAAACAGGAAAGTTTTAAGTTACAACAAGACCAGTAAATTTACTTAATATCCACCTATGAATGGCTTATTTTGTTCACTTCAGCTTAAATCTGATTTCAATTGACATCCAGAAGAAGAAAAATATCCCCAAATCCCCCAACTCCACTTATAGCATCATGAAAGTGCCCAGCCAGCAGTTCCTGCAGCAGCAGCTTTACTGGAGGCTGTTTGCTGTGCCCCTCACTGACCAGCCCACAGAGGGGAGAGAGAGGCAGGTCTAGGCATCTTCTGAACTATGGAGGTGAGAAATGAGGTGTTTTTATTGAAGATGAAAAAAAAATAAATCAGTCCCATGCACAGGGACTATGCCACCGCTTGTTGCATCCTTATGTGAGACAGACACGCACATACAATGCTGTTGCCTCAGAAAGTGCAGGACTGTTACCAGCTGCTCCCTTTAAATTAATTTTCCCAAAGTCAGTCACAATATAAGGGGAGCGATGATCCTGGTGACACTTCCTGCACAATTAGCACTGGGAGCTAGCAGCACCAGAGGACTCATGCCATGTTCTGTGATGTGTATCTCTGGTATAAATAGCCTTGCTGGAGGATCTTTTGCCCAAAATGATGATGGGAGGGTAATTTTATGTTAATTCAACCTGTCAGATTTTCTGCAAGCTGTGTTTGAAGCCAGAGACCCCAGAGTTCTCTGCTCTGCCTCAGTCAGGAGCATTAACCTGATTAAACTGAACATTGGGCAATGCATGGTTGTTCATAGCTGGCTGATAGTCATGAAGACTCTTGGTATGAGCAGCATTGGAAAGGTAGATCCCACATACTTCTGCTTGCTGTGTCTTCTTGCATGATCTGCATGGTGGGGACACAGCCAAGACAAAGAACCCTCCTTTGGAACCATGAGAGCAGTGACTTTCTGATGAGGTCCTGAATAAGACTGCAGAGATGTCCTATCAGGAAAGGTCCAGGATGACCTATTAGCTGTGCAGATTTGGAAGTGCTCAGTGTCAGCCTGACCCCATCTGTAATTGCTAACAAACCCAGCTCCTGCCTGTGGTTTGCTGAGCTTGATCCCCAGGTGCTTTGCAGATTGGGTTGGCAGATGTAAAATTCTGCTCCTAGTCCAAGAGAAGCTGCTTCTGTGAAGTCCCTTGGCTTCACTGCCTTCCCCAAGCAGAAGTCAGTGGAGGGGTTGGTAAAGTCCTTGGAATGGAAAATACTATTTACAGTGCCAAGAGTTTGCTAGGTCATTGACAGAGGTACAGTCCTTGCTACATAAGGAGTATCACTCAGATGAAATGACTGAGACTGGAAGTCCTTCAGAAAGTCCCTTAGTGTATGCTTTTCTTCCCTTTCTGTGTTCTGAACAGCTGTGAGCTAGTGGAAGGAGAGATAAGAAAGTGAGTAAACTTGAGGGAACACCACCATACTTAAGGCAACATACTTGCTGATACTGAGAAAAGTATGTGAAAAATCACATGAGCTGAGACCTGCAGTGATTTGTGTTAATTAGATCAGGAGCAGCCTGTTGGAGGGAGACAGACTTACAGACCTTTCAGCCCTTGACTCATAGAAAGACCTGGTGTATCATTGAGCTCGTGAGTCAGGGTCCACCCTGAGCTACAGTAGCACATGTACTTGGGGAAGAATCCCAAAGATCAATAATGACAGGATGCAAATGCTGGTGGAAGGGCAGCTCTTACCTGCTTGCAAGTCCCCTGGGGATTTACTTGAGTCATTTTGGTGGGGAGAACATGTCTGGATGTGGAAATCAGCTGCAGTATGTCAGAACCCAACTATGCCTGTCCATGGGGGCTTCTGCTTATCTCTTCATGTACCTGGTTCCTCCAGCTCATCTTAGCAACATTAATAAAAGATGTGTGTGTGCTTCCCCTTCCCCCCCAATACGTTACATTTTCAGATCAATTTTAAAAGTAACCTCTTTAATATTGAATTATTCCTAATCTCTATTGTCACTTCTAGCTGATTAGTTTAAGGACTGTGCTTGGTTTGTTTAATAACCTCTTGACACTAAACAAACAGTCTTGAAAAGGGAACAATTTGCAAAACAGAAGGAAAACAAATAACCTGCAAAGGCACCCTCTTCAAAATAGAAAGACTGATTACATTAAAATGGCAAAATAATTCCAGACATTAAAAGAAAGTATATAGATATCGGCTTATCTATATTCAAGAAAGATTAAAAACACTGCAAAGTTAAAGTTTTCATCAGCAATACAGTGGAATCTCTCAATTAGAATTCCTGGAACATATTAAATGGTATTTAGTTTCTAACTCAATGCATCATTTTCTGTTAAATAATTGATCGTGGTGCAGAGACTGTGTTTGTGCAGTTTAAGAAAGCGATTAAACCAAAGAACATTTGGTAGGAAAGTTGCATCAATAACTTCAGCACTGCTCCAGCATGCTGTGGAAGTGCTCTCACAGCAAGGCCAGTGTGGGCAGGTGTTGGGGCTGAAGTGTCCTGGGACACTGAAAGCTGTATTGGTCCACAAAGAATTCAACTTGAACACAGTGAGTGGAGCCTGATACCTTCTCTGACCCAAAGTGGCCAGGAATGAGGTACAGCTGGGAGGAGGGAGAGCCTCTCACTCCAAAATCATACTGATTAGATGAACGTGGCAGAGGGGAAAGGGCTGAAACTCTGAAGATGAAGGAAGACCCTGTGAGAACCCCATTGGAGTCTTGGCAAAGGCCAGTTGATGTGGGATTAGACTGGAGAGAGATGAATCTGTTGGAGTTCACTAGGTTTTTGTACTCCTGTGACCAGTTTCTGAACCCCAATGCTGTTATTTTCCTATGTGACATTAATTTACGTGCTGGTGCTGGCAGCAGGGGAATAAATACAGAGATTTTTACACCTCTTTATTGACATAGTGCAAAAGACTGTCTTCAGCTGTGTGTGCTTAAAAGAGCATCTAAAATACTGATTTCAGCCTTTGCTCATCTGTGTTTGGATGTGGAAGGTTCAGCCTTCCTTTGAGGCCCTGTCATGGTTGGGGCAGTGCAATTGTGGCCATGTGGAAGGCACTGGTGGAACTCCCACTCATCTGAAGTTAAAGCCAAGGTTTCTTTTATGCCTTTTAAGTGGACAGTTTAAGTTTCTCTTTGGAAAGCTCCTGCCTTGGTGAGCAAATCTGCCTTCTGGGTTGCCCAAACACCATCCAGATCTTCAGGGCTTCACTCCATTTTACGAGGTGTTTAGACTGATTGAATGGCACAACACAAAGCCCATAATGTTTAACCACCAAGATTTTGGATAGCACTTCTCTTCCCCGCCCTCAAGTTTTTAATTTTGATTTGCTTATATTCTTTAATGGGATGCAATTATAGTTTCAGTGTAATAGGTAGGAGGCTTTATATTTGTACTGCTTTGTAGTAAAGACATAATTACTGCTTTTATAAATCAAATCCCTTTATGTATCATAAATACTTATTAAAACAGCCACTGGCAATTTTACCTCAACATGTTTCTTCATGAAGCAGGATTTATTGCCTATATAAAAATGCCAGTCTTTGTTGGATCTCCCTCCCCTACAATTGCTTGGCTTGCAGAATCCCTGTGGCTGGAGTGGTTCAGAAAGTGAGACATTTTATAAGGCTCTTAAATAGCTATGTGGGTGCATATGCAGCTCATGTGCCCTGAAGGCACCTTCATGATTATTGTTTGTGCTCCAGTGATACCTCACATCCGTCTTATGCTCAGTACAATCTGAGCAGACAGTAGTAGATGTCACTTTGTCTCAGCCAATTTTGGGGCTGACTTGACCATGGTCTCTCCTGTACTTCTTCAGCCATAGCAAAGGTATTTGCCCAATGTATGCTGAGTACTGAGCAGGGACAGGTGGGTAAGTGCTCTGGTGGCAGGATCTCCATAAGTCTTGAAATTCTCCAGTTTTCTGAATGAAGGTGGGTTTTGTGCAACTGGAGAAAGTTTTCCTTCAAGTACAATATTTTAAAGGCAGATCTTACTTCCCTGTCTCCTCTTCTCCTTAAGCTGGTTTAGTGTCTTCCCCATCCTTAAAGGGAGAAAAAGGCTGGGGTGGAACGTGGCACCACACAGGGTAGAGATCTGGAAATTATTTGAATATGGCAAGTTGTTTAACACTTCAGAGGCTGCTGACAGGAAGATTTGATCCATGAGCTATTGAAAGATTAGGTAAGGCAGCTTTGATTTCTGTAGACAAAGGATCAGAGTCAAAAACAGTTTAAAGGGAAGGTTGCCAAGGTGAAAACTGCGAGGTGGTGCCAGAAAGTTTGTGCCAGATTAACCTCTCTCTCTTTTTGGCCAAGCTAACACCCTCAACACAAGGGTAGTAAATCTCCTCTCTGGAAATGTAAGAAAAAAAACTTTATAAGAAGTTCTTGGTGAAACTAGAAAGGTTGGTTCTCAACAGAGTAACAAATAAGGTTGATAGGGAATTTGTTTTTAAATGGACAATGGAAAGCAAGGAGCTTAATAAAGACTTTTCTCAAAGGTAGGTCATGGGACAGTTTTTGACTTTTTTTATAATATTTCCTTAATGACCCCAAAAGCCAAAATTGTATTTACTGGATTAGCCACTGAGACATATTCAGGAGAACTGTTCAGTGAAGAGCAGATTATCTTTTTTTATTATTTTTTTTTAAATTTTATTTTATTGAAAACTAGGAAAAAATGGAATGAAATATTATGAGAAGTGCAAAGTCCTGCTTTTGGGTACTTGAGACAGTTCTGCAATTTTGTGGTATGCTGAGGGCTGGAAGCCGGTGAGGGCAGCCACCCTCTTTTCTCCCAGTATCAAACAGCCAACTGTAATCTTAGGATCAGATGGACTTTCCCCAGATACAAAAAGTGTGATATCATTACCAGCACACAAGGTCTATGAAAGTCCTTGCCTGGAATGCTGCACATTTGGGTCACACTTTCTCAAGAGGAATTAATCCTGGAAAGGCTGTAGCTTAGAAAAGCCTAGAAAGACTGAAATAGAGCAGTGGGGAGAGCTTATCCTGCAGAGGAACCTGGGAGTACTGGGGAGCAGGGACAGGAGTTCTTCTCTCAAAGTAAGCTCTCTGACAAAGACAAGGGGATGGAGAAGGTACTGTTTGAATTAGAGGACAGTGCTGAGTAAGAAAGAAAAATTAATATAACTTCATATAATGATAACCACGAAGAATGAGAGGGTCCAATTTTTTTTGTACCAGCAAAAGAGCTTCTGGGACGGCTCCTAAGAAGACATGAGGAAGGGCACAAAGACCTCCTGGCTTACCAAAGGGGTGTGCAACTCAGATACATGTAATAACAGGGGACAGTAATTCTGGGTGTCACTTTCTGTCATCGAGCCACTCTTAATGAGCCCCTTCATAATAAGTCCCTCACAATACAACATATACAATTTAGGAGCACTGTGAAGGTCCTAACAAGTCTGCCCTAATTTATCTAATGACTATGATTCCTTTTACATCAATACGAAATAATGACACAATGAAGCCCTGTAGTTGGATCATTAATTAGGGAAGTTTTCACCTTTCAATTAAAAAAAGCAAAACAAATGCCTCCTGAATCTTCTTGCTGCAGTCCTAGGGGAAGGTGAAGGTGATCACCACATGTAGACAGGACAACTTGGGAGTTTCATTGAGCAACACAAGGTGCCATCTCCAGAGCTGATTGATTGGCCCAGGAAGCTCATTTAACCTGATATAATCTATCTTCAAGACTAATCAGGCCTGATTAATAAAAAGAAGGGAGGCAAGTACGTTAGTAAGAGTAGGCTGGCAGCTGATAAACAGATAATTACACAAAGCGAAGCTGTCATGACAATAAATGTGTTTTAGCAAGAAGTGACCTCACCATGTGGGAAGCACAAAAGAATTTAAGCCTCACCATCATCCAGGGATGATGGTGGATTTGCCATATGGTAAATTGTGCTGGAATTTGTCACAGGGGATAAATGGAGGCTCTGGACTGCCTTCAGCAAGTTCTGGTCCTGCTAGTAGCTGGCTTTCTCAGGCATTTTATCTCCAGTTTGTTTTTCATATGTACTGTGGGTCCTGCCAACTTCTGGAGTCATCAGACAGACCTGTTTGGGGAAGCTGCAAGGGGGAACATTGGCCAGTCCTGCCCTGGGAGCTGTTGGGTCCCTACTCAGCATTCTGGGGAACCTCTGGAGCCTGGATGGGCATCCCTTCTCCTCCAGAATGTGGTCTGAACCAGGGGATGCAGAGACTGACCAGGCTCAAGGGCAAGCTGACTTCTGTGCACGTTTGGGTGAAAGCAGCAGGGTGTCCAGCTGTACTCTCCTTCGGCAGCAGTGATGTGGGGAGAGACCCGCTGCTCAGGACATCAACCTTCCCATTGATGGAGGGCAGCCTCCCTGCGATCTTCCTCCATGCTGACATTTTGGGACGGCTCAGAACTCCCGCAGCAGAGTCCCGAGGTGGTGGCAGTGCCGGTCGGTGCTGAGAGCCTTCCCCGGCAGAGCTCACTGCTCCCCTCCTCTCTCCACAGGGTGGCAATGCCAGCCTTCTGCTCCAGCGCCCTGCCCTGCTACTGCTGCATGCAGCCTCCTGGCGAGAGCCCAAAGCCCTGGACAGAGGGTGCCTGGGCACCCAGCAACTGCCAAGGGCTCGGGCAGGGTCTCTGAGTACAGGCTGTGGGGCAGGGACATGGGGCTCCCCGGGCAGGAGGGGCTGCTGGACAGGGTTGGCACCTCTGACTTGTTATCTCTCCAACATCATGGGGTGTTTCTGTCCATTGATGCACTTTGGGGGTAGCTTTTGGTAATGTCCCCAGCCCTTCCCACCCTGATGCTGCTTATCTCCCCAGGGTGCTGCTGCTATTGCTGCGCTTTCAGTTCACATCATCCAGGCTTGGAGGGAAATCTCCTTAGCTGTGATGTCTCCAGGATGAGTTGAGACCTGTGCAAATCCCCCCATCACACACTCAGCAGGCAGTAAGTTACTGGAAGGTGTTTAATTGGGCCTTGTAAATACGCATGTGGCTCTAAATTCAGGTTGTCTCCTGCAGAAGCTGCCAATTGATGCATCAGTGGCTAGAGAAGTAGCTGCTGAATAGTAGACATTCAATAAACAAACATTAAACTTGTAAAGGCAAGCACTGAAAAGACAGGTGCTAAAGAGAGGAACAGCTCTGGGGAAGAGTTGAAATGAATTCCTCTGAAGCAGCTGAGACAATTTGTTTATTAAAAAACACATATCTAAAGCTGCATGGGATGATGTTGTAGCCAAACACAAGATCACAGCACTCCCATGGCCAGAGGTTGAGCTGCAAGGCAGTCAGAAGCCCTTGGGAACTGAGCATCAGCACTACCCCTGCAGAACCAGATGGAACTCACGTGAGTGGGAGAGGGGCTGGAACCCCAAAGTGCTCCTATCTTTGGGGCTTGGCAGTGGCTGCACCCTAGAAAGGAGTGTCGCCCACAGTGTCCCTTTTTATATTTGAATATTAGCAATATACCAAGCCAGAAAACATAGGCAGATGTTGCATTTCAAAGCATGCAGGAATCTAAGTTGTGTATATAATTGTTCTCAGTTTTTACTGAAGTAAAAATTTCACCCCAATTTTTGCCACACCAGGAGAGCCCAGACACATGTCGTTTAATGATGTCATGTGTCAGAATTTTTTAATGATACTTTCCCCTCTGATTTCTGTCTAATTTGCCCCCTTTCCTTCTGAAGTACTCCTTTTTTACATCCCTTCAAATAAAGAGTGTTTAGTTAGCAGAGAAGAAAAGATTGCCATTGAAGAACTAAGAAAAGCACTGGATTAATTCTCTGCCTGCAGCTAAACTGGGAGTTCATCTCCTAATAGGCCATTTCAAAGCAGTTAGATTACTCTTTTAGACTAACCATACTGTCTGAACAATATTTTATGCCTGTGCTAAAATATAATAGGCTAGAGAGACAACTCAGATGTCAAGAGTAGATAGGGCTGTCAAAGTAATTTGTCTTGGTTAATAGATAGAGTGACATGACTTTGAAATATTCTGAGAAAGAAATAATTCCACATTTGAATGGTTTGTTTCTTTCCCTTTAAAAAGCCAAGACTGTATTATTTAGATCATGTCTATTGTAAATTCTTTATTTTCTGTGAAAATAACGTTGGTATTGCCAGTAATGGGGGCATGGTGCAATGGGACTTTGCAGTGTTTGATGAAGGAGTTAGGTGACACCAGCATGGTGCTCCCAGAGCATCCTCAGATAACCACTGTAACACCCTGGTGTTGCCAGTACCTGGGGGAGTTTGCGAATGGATAAAAAACGTTAAACCCAGTGGTCTGGGAAGTGGCAGCAGTGCGGTTCAGAAGAGATGCTTTCCAGACAAGGTGTCTCAAAGTTCTCTAAGCAAGAATGACACTGGCAGTTGTGTTTCTCCAGCATTAGATCAAAAATGCTACTAAAGCAGAACGGTAATTAAAAAGAAATGTAAGTAATCTTATCAACACTTTGTCACAAGACTCCCCACATCATAAATGTTCTTGTTACTGTTTATAGCCTTTTAAAACTTTTATCAGCTTCCTTACTGATAGTCAGCAAATACATGTACACTTAAGAGGTATGGACAACCTATTATCCAGTCTTGTCATTCATCCAAATGTTCTCAAAGAAGGACGTAACTTAGTTTTTTTGCTAAGAAAGTATATGCAAGGACTTAGAAAAAGTCAGAAAAGCCTTAAGAGATTTCATTGCCTTGTGTAAAAAAGATAAAAGTTGGTATAGTTTTATTTTTCAGAATACAGAGTAGGTAAAAATTTTAATGTATACTTAGTCCCTTCACAACACTGTGCTGGGTAGAAGAATGGTTGAGGAAGGAGCCAAGAATATTTATGTTCCCTTTAAAGTCTGTTTCCACTGCAGGTGTAGATGGGACCAATTAGCACAGCTAATAACCACCATGTTTGGCATCTTCCCGAGTGCTGCGCTGTGCTTTCCTGCAATCATGCTGAGCTGTCTTAAGGATGGGGGGTGGTTCTGCTGGGGCATAGATAGTGTCAGGGTATTATCCATTAGTGGGAATGAAGACTGGTCCTGCCCCATGCTCAAAGTCTGGGACTCTCTCAGTCTTACCCTTGATTGGGAACTTCTTTAAAGGCACCAAAGATTGGGAACTTCTTTAAAGTCACCAAAGCACTGAAACAAAATAAGGACAAGACATTGTAAGCATTTTATACATTTAAAATTTAAGCATTTAATGACATTTGCTGGGAAAGTTGCT
>VYZU01013538.1:0-52512 GCA_013401355.1 Ceyx cyanopectus | reverse complement strand
ATTGGAATGTTTCCTGCAGAGCTAACAGCACCAGACACAACTTCTCCAAAATATTCCAAGAGAAAGGGGAGCATCAGCAATATCTGCTCCAGAAGGGGACCAAACAAGTTTGCCAATAAAATTCAAGAAGCTGAAGGAAAAAATCCAGCAGTGGGCAAGATGCTCAAGGAAGTTTTAGATGGGCAGGCTGAAGATGGTGGGAACCTGGGTCTAGTTCTTGGATCTGCTGGCAAATTCCTTTGTGGCCTTGGCTAAGCACCTGTGGAAACCTCAGCTGGTGATGAGCCACTGGAATGGGAGGCTCAATGTGTCTGTGACAATATCCTGCTTGCAAAACAGGGAAGAAAATGAGGAAACTTTTCCTGCCTGGAACTTCTCTGCCATGAGCTCTCCCTCCCCCAGCAATGCTGAGCACGGAGCACACAGCGAGGCTTTGATGCTGTTCAAAGTCCTCCAGATGTATTTTAGTACAAATAATCATGAATAAAATGAAAGTTTTCCACAGTGTCTTTTTTTTCTCGTCCAATATAAAACTTACAAATGCAGCAGACAAACTCTCTGTGTCCTTTAAACAGATCTGTAACATTACTTTGGATTAGGAGAGAATGGTTTATTATTTCCAAGTGGTGCAGCTTTAAACACTGGGAAAGTATTCCCCTTTTCCCCCCCACTCTCTAACAAGGGCTGTGAATGCCATAAATCTCATTTTAAATCTAGTGGTATGTACACATAAAAAAAGTGTTACATTTATTCTGAGCCCACGAAAGGTTACTTAGAATGAATCTCAGGCTAAATATATTTATATGCAGTGATAAAGCCTTATTCTACAGTAAAATCACTCTGACAGTTGATGAATTCAAGGCTTCCTAATGTAAATAAAAGAAAGTCCTGTGATTGTAAAAATGGGAGAAAGAGCAATGATGGAGAAAAAAAAACCACTTTGAGATAAATTAAAGGCTGAATAAAGTCTCTCATCCTGAATGAGCAGCACAGTGCCAGCAGAGAGACTAAGTCACTTCATGGAGCTGCATTTGCCAAGGGGGTTTGTTAATGAATGATCCTTTGAGAGCCACAGTGGAGCACAGACACGTAAGGACAGAGGGTATTAAAGAGGAAGGTAACAGGGGGTTGCTTTGGGGTTTGCCTCTGGGATTCCTACTAAACAAAGGAGCCACAGAGTTCAGCGGCTTTGCAGCTCTGCAAGGTGCTGCTGTGAGCCTGAGGAGCACATCTAAGACACTCTGGCTGCCAAGGATGCCCAGGATGCCTTGGGAAGTGCTGGGCAGCTCAGTGGGCTGCCTTCCTCCTCCTCCCTCAGCACACCCTGCAAGCCCTGCAGTGCCCAGCATGGAAAATCACTCCCAAGTCACACCTTGCAGAGCCAAGCAGCCTCTGCAAGCAGCTTCCAGCCCCTTCCCAGAGCCACTGCTCTGCTGCCCCACAAGCCAGGGCTCTGGATCTCCTCTGCCAGGGCTGTGGATCTCCACTGCCACAGCTCTGGATCTCCACTGCCAGGGCTCAGGATCTCCACTGCCAGGGCTCTGGATCTCCACTGCCAGGGCACCCTCTGTACTTCACTGTCTCCATCCTCCCTGATACTGAGTGCTGCCTCCTCCCATCTGGGTCTCTTCAGCTATCCCACCTCACCCAGCTCCATCTCCCTGTTCCTGACCCAGCCTCATGAGCTGCTGTTCTAACCCCTGCTTCAAGTGAGATGGATGGGAGGTTTTCAGACTCCAGCTCTACTCCACTCCCAGCAGAAATCCCCCTCCTAGCTCCCTCTCATTGAAAAGTGTCTCTCTCCCAGACCCACACAGGGCAGAGCAAAGAGCACAGCCATAGCTCCCCAGGCTAAACCCTATCTGCTCCCTCCCAAGAAATTCAGAGCTACATCCAGAGCATGTGACAGGAACTCTCCACTCCCAAACACAGTATTGATTTGATTGTAGAGCACTGGAACAGCCTCCCCAGGGAGGTTGTGGAGTCTCCTGCTCTGGAGACTTTCCAACCCCCCCTGGATCTGTTCCTGTGTGGGCTGCCCTGGGTGCCCCTGCTCTGGCAGGGGGTTGGACTCCAGCATCTCCAGAGCTCCCTCCCAACCCCACCATTCTGTGATTCTCCTGCACTTTGAGAAGAAAGGGCACACTAGAAAACAGTTTATTTGGAAACTAAACCAGTGAAAGCCCACGGAGTGGCAGCTGGCCCAGTGGCTAATTCACTAATGTCCCCGTGGTCTCCCTGCTCCAGGTGAATGCCTAACCTACAATTTGTTTGGCTTAGTTTGTTTGGCTTCAACTAGCCTTTAATTATTTATACAACATGAAACTCTAACGAGAAATAATGACCAGGGCATAAGTACCCTCTGGAAACTGGTAGGCAACAGCTTGAACCAGGATCTCTTCAAACACATGTGCTGGGCCTAACAAAACCAACCATTTTTTGACTGAAAAAAGAAAATCCTACCACAAAAAGCCAATGAAATAAACATGCTTTGGGAAATGAACCCTGAAGCTGCCTGTGACACAAAGGCTAGAGCTGGCAGGAGGGGGGTGGACTTTCTTCTCTGCAGTTCTGCCCTGAGGTACTGGGGCAAGTGGACTGAGCAGCAGAAACATCTGTGGAAAGAAGACTGAAGGGACACGTGAAGAACAGAGGAGAAAGCAGACAAGAGGAGTGGGAGGTGGGAAGAAGACAAAAATGAAGACAAAGAACAATGCAAAAGGGGATAGATAAAGGGAAAGAGGAGAGCAAGACAGAAAATCCATCTTGCCAGAAACAAACATTTCTTATCAGTTGGAGGCAAGTGGTACCGCTGCAAAATCCAATTTCAAATGTCAGGAGAGAAGTGATAGGGAAGGAATGAATCACCTACAGAAAGGTACAAGTTCCTTAATGTCTGCAAATCAACACTGGAACGTGCAGAGAAGGCTGAAGGACGTGGGGTTTTGAAACAAAGGTCGGGCTAACATTAGGAATGGGAAACATTTCAGCACTTGAGGTAAGATAATAAAGCAACTTGAGCACCTCTGAAGCTCCACCCACTTCTCCAGGCCACCAGATGCACTCTGGCTGTCACAGGTATTTTCATATGCAAATGACAGAGCAGTAACCTCAGATTAACACCAAGACAAGTCCTAGTTTGCTGGTTTGGAAAAGGCAACATGTGTATCTCCTGTTAGGTCAATACTGGCAGGTGTATCTACTTGGGAGTGTGATAGTCCAGGGGTTCTGGAGTGATGCTGTTGGCACTCAGACTTAGTTCCAAGTGCTACAGCATCCTACACAGGCAGGGATGTTCTGTAGGAGGCACCAAGGCTCTTCTCACAGTGCACTAGTAGCATACTCACAGGATCATGGAATGGTGGGGTTTGGACCTCTGGAGATGCTGGAGTCCAACCCCCTGCCAGAGCACTAGATGGCAGCTCAGCTCTGGTGTGTCAGCCACTCCTCCCAGCTTGGTGTCATCAGCAAACCTGCTGAGCATCACTCTATCCCCTTGTCCAGTCATTGATGAGGATACTGAACAGAACTGGACCCAGTATTCCACTGCTTTGAGCTCACACCCTGTACTTGGCCTTGGAAAAAAAGGAAAAACACTCATAATTAGGTTTTAAGTAAGACCTTAAAAATACTACCTCAGTGCTTCCCTGAGGCTACAGTCTCAGTGATGGACCAACCACCTCAACAGTTCCTCTTACTGTTGTTTCTGTGCAGAGTGACTTGTAGCTGCAGAGTCTACAGCTACCTGATAAAGGGTTAAATATGACTACAGAGGAATGAGAGATGCCCTAAAACAGCCCCTGAAATCCTTTGTTTCCATTTATCCACGGCAGGCTGGTGAATTCTTGATATGAAAAAATAACAATTACAAGAAAAAAACCCACCAGGAGAGAGAGCCAGTGTAGACAGGACAGAGATCCATCAAATAATGACCAGGATCTCAGGGCACTACTTAGCCTGTAACAGAGGAGATTTTCTCTTCAGGAAATGTCACATAAGGCTGCAATTTTCAGCCTGTTATTTGTATCTAGATGAGAAAATGAAGGCATGTTGAACAAAAACTGCCCCTTAGAGAATCAACCTGCCTGGCCATGAGACCCCAGGTCACAGGTAGTTGTGTCTCAGATGTAGAGTTTCTCCACCAGCTATCAAACCAAAATATAACCAGGTAACACAGACTTTAGACTCACTGCCTCCACATCCCCACTCAGGACAGCAGCAGTGTTGAGTTTGCTTTCTTTTTCCTACACTACTTTTTTCCCCCCCCTGGAAATCTAGCAAAAACACCAGAGAAATCCACCCCTGGCACAATTCCCTGTCAGCCCAGTTCACTGAGTGGCAGCAAACTGGCCATCAGCCCTTCAGGATTCATTAGCACACTCACCATCTGCAGGAGCCTCATCTCTTCTGGCCCAAGGTTTGGAAGATGCCTGCAAAAGGGACAGCAAGACTTGGAACAAACCCTTTGTCCTGGCTATGGCATGGAAGAAAAGATGGATGGGATTTTGCCTGTAGGGGAAAATTCTGTGCTCAATAACACAGAAAAAAAATCCCCTCATTTTGGCAGCTAGACAGACACCAGTGAAGAGATGTTAGAAAGATGACAGCCAACTGTGCCCTTTAATTGCTGGGCCATCCTAGAACATAATTTCTCTGTGTTATTTAAAGCACATACAAAATGCAACTAACACGGAGTTTTTCCAAGATCCTGATGAAATTGCACTTGCTCCTTTCAAAGCTTCTTTGACAAGACAGGAATACCTCATGCTGGGAAGGCTGCCACTAGAGAATCAGAGCTTCCCAGAAGTGTAAATCTCTGATTTCTGAAACTGCAGACCTGTCACATCGCAGACTTGAGAATCTGTGACAGTTTATGGAGGGATATTTTATTTTCTTTGTTTTGTTTTTTTTCAGGAAGGGAGTTGGTCTAGGATGATTTCTGTGATTTGTTGTGCTTGTGATACTGAATTCAACCTAAAAGGATTTAAAAAAACCTCTGAGCATTGTAAGCTTTTATGAAGAGAGAAGATCATTACCTGCCAAGCTGACAGGGGTTAATTATTTTCAGGGGTTTCAACCAGAAAAAAACCCCTACACTGCAACAAAATCAACAATTATTTAAGCTACCCAAAGATGTAAAATGTTAGAATGAGTTTTTAAAAGCTGTCAATAGCTCGTTGGATCAGGCTGGAATTAGAAGGGAATGTGAGCAATTTGGATCAATGTCTCCTACTCAGAATGACCACGCTGCCTGGAGCTGACTTGCAATGGGCCCAAAGCTCTCCAGTGGCACTGGATCAATGTGTGTCAGTCAGGACATGTATATAAGCAGCTGCCAGTCACAATGGAGTGCAAGTGCCCACATCTGAAATGAGACAGAAGGCCGGGCATGCTCTCAGACAACAGTCCCATCTAGCATGTTTGCTGGTCTATTTTTCAACCTCCCAGTTTGAAACCAGGTGACAGGAACCATAAAAATGTGTGACAGATCACAGAAAGAACACCAAGGGAGTGTCTGCTTTGGTGTGTGCCATGACTCAAGTTCTTTTCAGAGGTGTAGTTTTTATATTAACTAAACAAACTTCTTTAAAACCACTTCCCATCTCCAGCATAACTCAGCCTTCGTTCTCCATATAACTTCTTGATGACTCCAGGACACAGCAGTGCTGACAGTTTGCCAAGAGCATCAGTTGGCTGAGGAGTGCTTTATGATCCTTTTAAACCACTCTTTTCCAACTGGTTTCCCACATGAAGAGGAAGATGAGCAGACTGGGTGAGCCAAATGAAGCAGCAACAAAGGAATTTCCATCAAGGGGCACCCAAATGGAGCCTGTGCATCTCTAAATGTCCACCCTACAATCCCAAGTACAAAAGGTGGCTGTAGAAGACAGGGAAGCCACACTGTTGAGACAGGACAGATTTGACCTTGACCTAACGACCATGGAAAGCTCTGTCCCATCCATGCATCAAGCAGGAGCCAATACTGTGGGGTAGCATTTGAGGTTTGGAAAGCTTGAGGATCCCCAGTCCTATGCATTGAAAGAGCAACTCCTACAAGCTTCTGTAGAGCAACAAAGTGATGCTCAGCTACTACCACACCAAAGCTGCCTTCCTTTGCATGGGTGCCACAAAGGAACAAGTTCTCTGGGCTCTTATTTGCTGGTAGAGAGTAAGAGCTCCAGAGAAAATGTCTGAAATAAAAGCCAAGGAAGGTCTCAGTGACTTCTCCTTGCTACAGGACTGCATAGCACAGCTGGAGGAACAGCCCCTGCCTCAGCACAACCCCTCTGATAGAAGTTTCCACTCAAAGCAGGTAGGAAAGAGACTTGCCACCTTGCTCCAGTAAGGGAAGGAAGCCCAAAAAACTTTCCAACAGCCCAAATCCAAGATACTGTTTCTGCAAAGGTGCCCTGGACATCTTACAAAGTCAAAGAAACTTGGCCCGAGAGCTACTCTTGTGGCTACTTTGCCAATGACAGTAGATGTTTCATAGCATGAGTGCAGTCCTGCCATCCAGGTTTCCACATCCCCCAGTCAGGGAGTTGCTAACCAATACTCTAATCCCCACAGAGGGCCTGCAGGAGCTGATATTTGAACACTTTGAAGCAGAACATTTCTCTTTATCCACTTCCTAAGCTTACAAAAAAAAAAAAAAAAAAAAAAAAAAAAAAAAAAGTGAAAAAAATAAAATTAAATAAAAGCAGGTCTGGCAATCAGTGACTGTTGAAAGCATTTTGCCTCTGGCTAAGCCAGAAAAGATGGTTGCTTTGTGATCCCAACAATCCATGGATTGTTAACACTAGCATTTTATTTTCTTTCACTCTGGCAAAAGTGCAGCTCTCAAATTCTACTTCAGGCTACTGATAAACTTCCCTTCTCCTCCCACTTACTGACCCATCACTGGAGCAAATGGCTCTCTAATCATTTTTAAGACTCCCTCTGTCATGGCAAGGGTGTCATAAAGAATTGTCCCAGGATTTTGTTCTATTGGGACATGAAAATACAACCTAGAGGGATGATTAAATCTCCTCTCTTCCTAGGTTGTTTAAGGCACCACTGTAAAGAGTGATACCTGAACCTGGATATCTGAATAACCACAATAACCAAAGCAGCACTAATTTACACAAGGGTTCCAGAAAAATGCTCTTAGGATGTCTGTGGCTTGTTTTCATCATGATACTTGCCTGAAATTATTCCAGAGTGGCATAAGCACAGGGAATTCTGGGGGATCAATACAGAAGCTCTAACACAGGAGAAAACAGAGGAAGGTTTAGCTCTTGTAGAAATCAGTTATCCTAGGGTCTGTCAGTAGTGGAGACATGAGCATCTCAACCAGTTCCAACTTGTGAGGAACTACCTTCTGGAAGAACTTCTCGGTTTTTTTGGGTTTTTTATCTCTTTTTTTCTTTTCCCTCAGAGGACACAGGGGGTTAGACAAAGAATACACTTCAGAGAGCTCATCTTAAATTCTGTGGCTTCTCATCATTCAATTCAGTTACTTTTAGAGCCAAAGCTTGGCTCGTCCAGAAACAGCATTCCTGAAGAGGTGGAAGCAAAGGTGAGAAGCATGAACCAGAGCAGCCAGGGCCTTTGTATGTATAAAAAGGCTGTGGGGGTTTCCAAAAGCAAAAGCACACAAAGCCTATTAAAAATTATGGCGAGTAACACACCAAACACACTTCTTAATCTCTCCTGACCTGCTTCTGAAAAACTAAATGCCTTTGTAGATCTGGTCCCAACATCTCCAAGGCTGAGAAATGCACTTCTCTGACAGACTCCAAATTAATTCAGCGTCTGCTTAACTGCCCAACTTGAGGGTCTCTGTGCACCCTGTCAGGGGTCAGGGCAGTCCCCAGACCCATAGCAGCCTCTCTCTGTTCACCCCCCTCCCCAACAGGGAAGAGAAAAGGAATAAGGAGAGAGACTCAGTGATTGGAAAAGGAAACTAGAGCAGTTTAAATGAAAATAATACTAATAATAATGATACTGGAATGTATACAAATGTGTACAAAGGCAGCAGGGAAGCCAAACCCTGCTGGCAATGGTGTCACTGTCACTGGTGCTTTGGAGTTGGCACGGGGACAGTCCCAGCCTGGGCCCCGCAGCAGCCAGGAGCTGTGTTCAGGAGCTGGGTTCTGGCACCGGGGTCAGGAGCAGAGCCATGGGGATGGGAGGCAGGATGGACAGAGTCTCCTTGGGGCTCTGAGGGGGAAAACCCCCTAAGAAAGGAAGAACATCAACAAAGGACCCAAACCAAGGGCCTAGCTGGGCCTAGTCTAGAGACCCTCAGGATCCCAGAGCTTTCTACACTGGATATTCCATCTATGGGCTGGAACACCTGGTTGGTCAGTTTGGGGTCCCCTGTCCTGGCTGCTCCTCCCTGCAGGTGCCTCCTTTCACTTTCTGCACCCCTCAGGGTGGTAGCCAAGATCCAGCAGTGGCCTTGGTCTGCACCCCAACCCTTGGCAGTGACTCTACCCATGGGTGTTCTCCCTGCTGGCAGCAGCCACTGTCTGCAGAACCTGCTGCTGACTGCAGACAGGGCAGGGAGTGAGAAACCTGAGCTGAAAGGTTAAATCACTGAGCAGAATTTGTTCAGTTCTCACTCAGACCAGGTCACACCCACCAGAGCACTGGGAGATGCCAGTAGAGCTGCTGTGGTTATGGAGCTTCAAAAAGCTCTTCCTTAGCAGGCTCCTTCCCAAAGGGCTGTTAGCTGGAACTGGTCTTCTGTCCTGCAGCCTCATCTGTAAGACGGGGATAACAATTTCTACCCTCTCCTCAGGTTATAAGAAGCTTGCTTTTGAGGATGAAAAATGTAATGTTCCTATTCATCCTTTTGGAGAAATGTTGTTGTAGAATAAACATCTCAATAAAAACATTTTGCAGACAGCATTCAATGTGAATATTAAGGACACTCTGAATGTTAGGGATTAAATATAATGGAGTCATCTTTACAGGGAGAGAGGGAATGGAGAGACAAGATGAAAATCTGACTCAGAATGACATAGAAATTGTTCAGAAAATGTTAACTCTTTTTCTTGGGGTGTATTAAGCACAGTGACTTTTTATACTCATGGAGGTTTTAGGGAGAGAGGGTGGTTTTGCTTTCCTCATATTAGGAGTTTTCTTCCTACTAGCTTATATAAAAACTGAGCTTGAAGGTTTTGAAAACTGGAAACCAAAAAGACTTGTTGGAAAAAACTTCAAGAGCTTGATAGATTTGCATCCAATGTTTTGTTTGGGGGTGAGGAAGCTACTAAAACACTACTGTCAGAAATACATTGAGCAACTTTGTGAGGTGAGTACTTGGGGAAAAGTAATCACAGAATTCCAGCAGTGTCTGGGTGAAAGGAGCTCCAGAGCTGATCCAACCCAACCCCTGCTGAGAGCAGGGACAGCTGCAACTAGAGCAGGGTGCTCAGAGCCTCCTCAAGCCCCACCTGCAATGGCTCCAGGGATGGGGCCTCCACCCCCTACCTCCCTGGGCAACCTGGGCCAGTGGCCACCCCTCTGCTGGGAAAGAACTTCTGCCTTAGTTCTCATCTCCATCCACTCCTTGCTCCTTCCAAACCATTGCCCCTTGGCCTTTCACTGCAGGCCTTTGGAAACAGCCCCTCTCCAAGCTTTGGAGCAGCTCCCTCTCTTATATCCTTAACTCTTATATCCTTAGTGAAATAAAAACTTAGAGAAACAGATCTTGGCTGGACAATAGCAAGAGCTTACATAACGAGGTAAGAGTGGGGCTACAAAACCAAGGATTGGCCAGAATTTCTCCTCAGTGACACATGTGGGAGGAGACAGAGTTAGGATGTGTTACTGAGGGTTTGTAGCCAAGCTGCTGACACCTGGGAGAAGTCATTCAGCTGCCCACAAAGCTCTGCAAGCTACTAAATGCAAAGAGGGGGAATGTATTACCTGTGCAAAAACCTTTGGCCCTTTTTGCAGAATAAAAGAAAAGATGTAATACTACCCATAAAGATTCACCAGCCTGAATAGGAGAAAAAGTTTTCTTTTTTTTGGGGGAAGAAAAAATATAGATAGATAGAAAATTTGGGGGTTCTTTTTATTTTTCCTTAAGAATTTCAAGATTTCCTACAAGGGGCTTTCTCAAAACACAGTTTTTTAACAAGAATGTCCTACCAGCTGAAGTATGTGCCAAGAGAAGCCCCATTTTACAGATTGAGTCCACGTCAACAGTAGGAAAAGTCTGAGAAACCAGAGGTTATTGACAGGAGTGATAGGGGAAAGAGGTCTGAATTCCAAGAAGGAAAAAATGAGGACAAGCTCTCTGCTGGAATTAAGCAAACCAAAGTGAAAGCTAAATTTCAGGGAACTGATCTTGATAGTGGACAAGGCACCTGCCCATCTATCATCCAGCTTGCACACTTTGGAGATGAAGCAATTTTCCCCAGTCCCCCCTGAGCCCAGGACCTGCTGGTAATCAATGTTGGTTTCAAACTGGTGGGTGCTCCTACCCATTAAAAGCTGCTGTGTGACCCCCCTGTAAAGCAGTGGATGCCCCAGCACATGTCACACTGCACACAAGAAGACTTGAGAAGCACTCTGGAGAGAACAAGCCTTGGACTGGAGGGGAGATGGATGGGGAGATCTATAAATCTCCTCTCCAACTGCTGTAATTAAGGAGAACACATTGCTCATTCTTATGATTCTAACATAATCCTGCTGTTGTTTTGACTGTGCAGGATTTACAGACTCTAACTGTTTTAATGACAATGCACCAAAGAAAGCTTTTCCTTTGCTTTCACAGACAAATCCAAAGTCCACATCAGGAGGGAAAGAATCCAGTGGTGTGTGAGGGATTTTGGCCTTATAATTATCTTTCCAGTTCCAGCATATTCCTTTGTTTGATTTTACTTAAACAACTTTAAAGCTGGAGCTAAGGCAGAGTGGGGGGAGGTGAAATGAATAAAGAAAAAGGGGGGAAAAAAAATCACAGCACATTTTCCAGTGCAAAGAGATGCAGAAACCCTTATGCAGCTTCTTTAACTCCAATAAATATTTGCAGACGAGCGTGCATATATTAGAAAGTACACACAGAAAAAGGATAAGACAACACTCTGCCTTCTGCTAATGAGTATTTGCTAGTGCAAGCCCTTGCTAACAGATGCTGATGGTATCCAAGGAAAGCAAAGCCCTGGGCAGATACCGTCACATTAATGGGGCTCCTGAAATCTCTTTATCTGCTTTTTCCAGGCCAGAATGAGTTCTGCTCTTTCACCTTCTCCCCAACTTTCAGATGAGCCAAGCTGGTGAGTGTTTGTTGGTTTGGGTTTATTTATTGGTTTATTTTTTGTCAAGCTCCCAAGTTCCCACAGCTCTGGGATTCCCACAGCAGGAGCTTCCACAGAAGCCTGCCCAGCTCCATGAGCTGCTGCCTCCTCTCAATGACTGTAGTCTCACTGTCTGGGGGGTTAGGAAGGGCCTAATTGTCCCAAACATAAGAAATACCAGAAAGAGCATGTGAAAGATGGGTGGTAAGTACTGAGATTTTTGATAATTCCTACAGATCTTCTCTCCCATTCCACAGCCATAAATCAGTTTACTGGGTATTGCCCCTGTAGGAAGCATCCATAATCCATGGGCAGAAGAGCAACTCCTCATGATTTTTCCTTATATTTTTCCTTCTTGCTACACCACAGAGATGGCAAATCTCTTCCTTACTGAGAGCCAAGAATTCCTTCTAATACCCCTGGCCAACCACATTTGAATGTCTCTGATGTGTCACTCTGCTACATGCGGAAAACTCCCTCATCACAGGTCAAAGGAACTGGAGCTGCAGGTGCATTCTCCATGGATGAATTCATGGATGGATGAACTCTCAATCTTCACTGGCTTGTGATGCAGATGAGGACAGGCTGGAATGGAAAACACTGCTTCCTTTCTGAAAAGCATCAAGAGAAGTTGGCAGATCTGGCATCTCTGAGAGCAGAGCCCTCTCCACCTGCCCCTGCCAAGGAGTTTGCTGACTGGTGCAGTTGTTCAGCAGCTGCACAAATATCCTAAGTAAAATGTATGGCATTGTCTTCTCCTTTGAAAGTTGGCTCTTTCTGATCAATAAACTATCACAGTTACAAAGCACAGAAGAATTTTCACCTGAGGTAATAACACAAAGTGATAGGCTTTTTTAAGATCTCATCCCAGATCCTTCAGGACTCTGGGTGAATGCAGACTGGAGGCAACTCTGACACTGCTTGGAATGCTTCAGACACTCACTGATCCTTTCATGAAAAGGAGAAATGCCAAGAATTCCTGCAAAGGGAGTGCTAAGGTGCTAGGGTGTCATTAGGGAGCCTCCATCTCTGGGTGACTTGGCTTGAGAGAGCTGCAAGTGATTCCTGGAAGCACTGAGAAGGTGGCAAACTGTGGGAGGGGATTCACTCCTGTTGTGATGGCTCTGCAGCCAGCAGTCTGTGAGGCTGAAATTCCACCACTTCAACAAGGGCTTCCTTCCCTGGGACCATCAGTTGCCAACCGTGTCCTGGGATGCATCAGGAGCGTGGCCAGCAGATCCAGAGAAGTGATTCTGCCCCTTCACTCTGCTCTTGTGAGACCCAACCTCAAATCCTGTGTCCAATTCTGGTGTCCCCACTGTCAGAAGGACACAGATCTGCTGGAATGAGTCCAGAGGAGGTCACAAAGATGATCCAGGGGCTGGAGCAGCTCTGCTATGAGGACAGGTTGAGGGACCTAGGATTGTTCAGACTGGAGAAGACTCTGGGGGGACCTTCTAACTGCCTGACAATCCCTGAAGGGATCCCACAGGAGGCTGGAGAGGGGCTCTGCACAAGAGTGTCCACCGATAGGATGAGAATAAATGGTTTTAAACGGAGGGAAAATAGGTTTAGGTTGGATCTTAGGAAAAAGTTCTTCAGTCCAAGGGTGGTGAGACTCTGGAATGGGTTGCCCATAGGGGCTGTGGTTGCCCCTCCCTGGAGGTGTTCAAGGCCAGGTTGGATGAGACCTTGAGCAACCTGTTCTAGCTGAGAGGCTCCCTGCCCATGGCAGGAGGATTGGATGAGATGATCCCTAAGATCCCTTCCAGCCTCAGCCAGTCTATGAGTCTATAATCAATGCCCTCTGTTGGAGAGGGGGGTCAGGGCTTTTGCCCAACTTCCACTGCCAGCCAAGACATGGCAGTGGATGCAAAGACTTCTACTGCTCAATGAGATGAAAAGAAGGGTCCCTGCTGCATTTGGGAGGCTCTGGTAAAGAGACAAAGTTGAGGAAAAGCCTTCCCTTGAGCCTAGACAGTGCTAAATGCAGAAGGGGGTCTCACTTTTTCTTCTAAAGGATATGAAAAAAACAGACTTGAGTCCCCTGCTCTGAACATCATTTGTTTGTTCCTCAGCCCAGGATAAACTGCATTCTCTCATGCANCTGCAACTAGAGCAGGGTGCTCAGAGCCTCCTCAAGCCCCACCTGCAATGGCTCCAGGGATGGGGCCTCCACCCCCTACCTCCCTGGGCAACCTGGGCCAGTGGCCACCCCTCTGCTGGGAAAGAACTTCTGCCTTAGTTCTCATCTCCATCCACTCCTTGCTCCTTCCAAACCATTGCCCCTTGGCCTTTCACTGCAGGCCTTTGGAAACAGCCCCTCTGCAGGCTCTGGAGCAGCTCCCTTCAGGCACTGGCAGGTGCTCTAAGGTCTCCCTGGAGCCTTCTCTTCTGCAGGCTGAGCAATCCCAGCTCCCTCAGCCTGTCCTGGGCGCAGAGCTGTTCCAGCCCCCTGAGCATCTCCGTGGCCTCCTCTGGCCCTGCTCCAGCAGCTCCATGTCCCTGCTGTGCTGAGGGCTCCAGAGCTGGACACAGGGCTCCAGGGGAGGTCACAGCCATGAAGCCCCGAGGACTACTCACCTAGCAGTGTTTTAGCCATTTTAGGAAAGCTCCTTCTCCATTCTGTGCCCTACTCCCTCCCTCTCAACTCAAGAAACCTCCTCTGGAGAAGAGAGGTTCTGAAGTCTTCACACCCTTTGAGTATTCAAGTTGCATTTCTGTCTCTCATTACAGCCAGCACTCAGAGTTTGGCTGATCAGCTGCAGAAAGCCACAGGCTACTTCCACTTCTCCTGAAGGTATCCCAAGACCCGTGCACAGGAGGGATGGATAAAGTTGTTTATCTACACAAGGGCTTTAAATTCAAAGGCAGAGACAGTATTTCAGATAATACACAACCCCTGTGCAAAATAAGGTGCTGAGCTGCTGCCATTACTCCTTCACTAATCTGCACCACGCAGAAACTGTGAATTTAATGAGCTTTGTGATTATTTTGCTCACAATTCCTTCCTTTTTGGTAACAGCTTTACTCCAAATAGGTTTTTTTTTCACACCATGTCCCCAGTCAGTCATGTCAGCTCTCTGAAAGATGCACCTAAAGTAAAATAGTCAAATCAAGAGAGAGGTTGATTTATCACAAGGACTTTGCATCTTAAATAGTCAGTAAAATATTAAATATCCCTATCAAAAGCAAGTGGACCGTATTATAAGCTTCCTTATAACTGGAGTTCTTAGGAACAAAATGACATCTCCTGAAAAGGTGTTGAGAATTTCATTTAGTCCTTTCCATCCTGGGGACCATCAATCTATCTTAACGTTTATCAGGGAGAAAAAAATTGTCTTTTCTTTTTTAGCAATGCTATTTCATTATATGCAGCAGATAAATAATTACAGTTCAAAGCAAAATAAGATGAAAATGTCCCTCTATTTTTTTTTCCTGGGGTTTCTTTCATGATTAATTTAATGATGAATAAAAAAAATAAAAAATATGTGATTAAATTAAGCTTGATTCCTTTTTAAATGCACATCTTAAAGGGAAAGCAGAGAAATTATTTTCCTTTTCAAAGTTGTTATATCCCAATTGATCTTCCACACATTGGCATTATTATCTGATTGTGGAGATATATGCATTTATCAAAAGCTGGAGCCATCTGTCTCAATTCGATGTAATTTCATTACATATTCATCATTTATCTCGTCTGAGGATGTGACATGGGACCCTACTGCCTAGCAATTCTATACTTATTAGCACTTCACACTGTGTTTGGATGGACACGATGCTGTCAACTTCCATTAATCTGCTTTTGAAGTTCAAATCATCATCTTGGGATAAGCCTCCGAGCTCCTGAATAATCAGGCCACACTGCTCTGTAAACACAGAGGCAACCAGCCTTTCTGATTCCAAACCTGCAGCTTTTCCTCCTGCTTCTCTTTCACCATCAGCTGGCAGATGCAGCTGGGGAATGGGAAACCAAACCTTGGCACAGCAGGCAGTGCAGGCAGGGGCTGTCCCAGGGCACTGCCAAGCACGGATCTCCTCCTTGTGACAACGGGCAGGAGTGCAAGGGGTTTGCTAACCCACGTGACCAGTCAGGGTGCTGGAAGGACCCATTGCAAACCTCAAGGGATTTTAACTTAGAATCTCAGTAACTTGAAACTGCAGGTTAACTTTAGAGGGGACTCTGGAGATGTTGTCTGTACAGTATTTTAATGCATAGGATCATTAAGGTTGGAAATGACCTTCAAGATGAACAAGTGCAACCATCTACTAAATATTTATCAGGATCACTAAACCCTGCCCTGAAGTGCCACATCTGGATGTTGTTTGAACCCCTCCAGGGATGGTGGCTCCACCCCCTCCCTGGGCAGCCTGTGCCAAGGCCTCACCACTCTCTCAGTAAAAAAAACCCTTCCTAATATCCAACCTAAACCTCTCCTGGTGCAACTCGAGGCCATTCCCTCTTGTCCTGTCACTGTGAGCAGAGCCCAGCAGCCACCTCACTGCACCCTCCCCTCAGGCAGCTGCAGAGAGCAATGAGGTCTCCCTTCAGTCCCCTCACCCAGACCATTGATAAAGATACCCCACAAGACTGACCACCAAACTTGACAACACATCCAGCTCTCTCCTTGACCTCTCTAGTTGCATCATGCAACTATTCCTTTTGTTCCCTGTGCTCTTCAAAGAGACAGACCCTTGGGAAGACAGGCTCTGAGCCACATTCTCCCCAGGGACAAGCAACTGGCACCAGCCTGGACTTGATGTGTTTCCCATGCTCAAAAATTCCCTGCTGCACTGAAACAGAGATGATAAAAACAACCACAAAAAGACAGCCCATCATTCACGTGGAACTGAACTTGTGGTTTTGAAAATGAGGTGAAGTGACTGTAACTACTCCACAGACAAATATTTGTCTGCTCCACGTGAATTTACTTGGATTGTGTCCAGTTCCAGGTTGCAATCTCCTCTGGTGAGCAAGCCAGGCAGGAGGATGTGCTGAAAGCCACAGCTACTTCAGTGAATGGAAGATGGTTTTGTGAACATGAATATTCACATGCCAAATCTCCGATTAAGAATCAGGCTCTTCCTATCTGGAAACACAAAGACAGGCTGTGATTTGTCTGTCAGAAGGATAGGTATCAAAATACATCTCCAACTTCACAATCTAGGCACTGGAAATTGATGAAGCACCCGTAGGGATGGTAAGAGACAGGAATTTATTCCCAGTGGCCAACTATCAGCTCTGCTGCTTTTCAGAAACTATTTTTCATTGCTCTTTTCCCATCAGCTGAATGAGGGTGGGAGCACTCACCTCCAGCTGCAGATTGCTCTGATTTCCACCAGAGGAAAGGTTTTGTATCACGAATGTTGATTTGTGATACAGATACCAGTAACAATCAGCTCAGTGACAGTGACTGATTAGCTCACAGGAGAAAAAGGGCTACAGTTGACAACTACACCTCATCACCATCAGCAGCTCAGTGCACTGAGATGCAGCCTCAACTCCCACAGAGCTGCTGATCCCACTGGGATCAAAGTCCCATTCTGCTGGGTGCAGGGATTTGAACAGGGAATAGCCACTGCACAAGGTCACACACAGAAAATTCACATCCCACTTTATGGAGCCTCATCTTCTTCACTCAGGCAGAGCTCGTTCTGCCAGCTTCTTTCCCAAGGAGGCATGAGGTATTTGAAGGAGTGGAATCCAACTCCAGGAAAATCTAAGTGATGCAGAAAGCAGTGACAGAACCTGCTGCCAAACCACAACGTGGGAAGCCACGACTGCCCTCTGAAAGCATCAGACAGCAAAATCCCATCATCATGTATGGAGCCAAAACATAGGACGTGGGTCCTGGAGAGAAGCACTGCCTGGTCACACACCATTTGGCCACAGCCACCAGAACATGGGTCCTAGAGAGAGAAGCATTCCCTCATCACCCACAGTTTGGTCACAGACACCAGACTGTGGGTCCTAGAGAGAGAAGCACTGCCTCATCACCCACAATTTGGCCACAGCCACCAGAACATGGGTCCTGGAGAGAAAGAAGCATTCCCTGACCACACACCATGTGGCACAGGCACGTGGCATGACATGTTCAGTATCCAGAGCTCAGTGAAGACACTGCACAGGTATAAAAATGCTCCTCATGCCCCAAGCAAATGTTCTGTTCCCACGGAAAGCCACAGAGGGCTGTGTGGAGTCCTTGGGACAGCTCTGAGCCTGCTGATGCAGGGGGGAGGGCTCAGGGCTCTCTAGATCTGCAGCAGCTTTGCATTCAGCTCTGGCACCAGAGCAGAGGATGCTCACCCAGGGCTCCCCAGCACCAAGGTGCCCTGAGCAGTCTGCAAGTGCTGTAAATCACTGGGCTGCCATTCAAAATGATACCTGCACTTGTCCTAAAACCAACTTTCTGCCCAGGGAAAGCCACTCACCACTCCATCACACCACAAATTAGCTGTAACACTGGGTTCAAGTTCTCTGTTGGAGAACTCCAAGTCTTTTAGCTTTTCTTACTGACCAGGGAAATTATCCCTGGACAATTCTGGTATTTTCTGTGCCTTACACAGTCCCACTGAATGGCCCTACCCTGGCAAATCATGGTTACTTTTGTCTTAGCTGCTTAGCTCAATCTTTATGGCTGGGCCATTTCTCCTCTGCTTATTTAAAGAGGGCTTCAGTGACTCTGCAAAGTGCTCCAGAGTTCTGAGAGTAATACAGCATATTCCAACAAGGATTTAACTCCACAAGCTGGTTCACATCAGCTGAAGTGTAACCCACCTGTGACTGTGAATATGCTGGGTTTAATGTGATGGATTTATATGCATATTTTAAAGAAACTTAAAAAAAACAAACAAAACCCACAATCTTTTTTAATGTTTGTTTTCTTTTTTCCTTTACCAAAGTCACAGATTCTAGCAGTGAAGCCTCCTGTAACTACAACATTTAGACATGTGTTGGTCAGAATAAGAAAGAAAAGTGCTGAGCACCTGACCTGAAAGCTGTTGGTTTTAATCAGAACTTCCAGCTCTCATTGTTAATCCAAAGATTTCCATTTCTCTTTTTGAATTACAATCCAAATATGTCTTTTTCACTTTTTGAATTACAATCCACAGATTTCCATTTCTCTTTTTGAATTACAATGCAAAGATTTCTTTTTCTCTTTGCCAAGCATTCCTGCTAGTTCTGCTAATTATAGTGAATACTTCCTAAAAATTAAGCCACCTACACAAATCTGTCCCCAAAATAAGTGCTGTGAGCAAATGAGAACATCTCCCTGTCACTTCCCAGGTATCTGTATCCTCACCAGATTTATGTTCTAATGCTACGTTATTACCTATTACCAGAGTTGTTAAAACCTTCCTTTTCATGCTAATGAAAATGATGAAAGACAGGGGGTGTCAAACTGATTCCAGCATAAATACTGTAATAAGAACCATATTAATGTGACAGACGACTGCTCCTTGGTGACAGGCTGTGAAATCCTGCACAAGAGTCACAGAGGGTTGATTTCCACCTCTGCTCAGCTCCCCCTCCCTGCAGGGAACCAAAGGACTCCTGGGTTATATGGGAATCATCATCCTAAAAAGAAATGCATCCCATGGCTTGCTGCCTTGGAAGTTTCCATCTGCACAACGTGTCAATCACAGGTCCTAGGGTGAAGCTCCTGGAACCTCTTTTCAGGTGTGTAATCAAAGTCCTCTAGGGAGAGCTTCCAAGATGCAGGGCAGAGGCAGCACCACAGCAAAAGGGAATTTGTGCTGCCAAACACTTGGGGTGGTGCTTAGCAGAAGTCCTGAATTCTCTGTGGTGAGGAAAGGCTGAGAGCCCTGGGGCTGTTCAGCCTGGAGAAGAGCAGCCTGAGAGGGGAGCTGATGGATGGTGGCAAATCTCTGCAGGGTGGGGGTCAAGAAGAAGGGGCCAGGCTCTTGGCAGTGCTGCCCTGGGATGGGATGAGGGGCACTGGGCACAAACTGGAACCCAGGGAGCTCCACCTCAACAGGAGGAGAAGCTTCTTCCCTGTGACAGTGCCAGAGCCTGGGACAGGCTGCCCAGGGAGGCTGTGGAGTCTCCTGCTCTGGAGACTTTCCAACCCCCCCTGGATCTGTTCCTGTGTGGGCCGCCCTGGGGGCCCCTGCTCTGGCAGGGGGGTGGACTCCAGCATCTCCAGAGCTCCTTTCCAACCCCCCCATTCTATGTTTATAAGCCTCATCCTTCTGGTTTGAATCTGCAGCATTTTTCTTTCAGCAGGTTTGACCCGAGTGTTGCTCTATTCCAGTCACGCTCCCACCCTGATACTTTTCCATCCTTCCTCAGGATTTTCCCAGGTTGCAGGTTTGCTCTACTCCTGAGGAATATATCCTGACCATCCTCCAAGAGACACCAGGGCAAGAGGCTCCACAGAAGCCAAGACACTCATGGATTCCTGGGCACCTATGCTAAGGGCACTGAAAGGCACCACAGAGCAGAGACAGAACCAGCCATCAGCCATCCCCCTGAGGACTGTGTTCAGTCACAGAACACCCAGAAACAAGATTATTTTGTACCCCACTGGCTCCCTTTGTGCTGCTCATGCAGAGTTTTACCCCAGTTGTGACCCCACTAATTTAAACCCAACCAAGGACTTGGATGAGAAGGTGACAGTTCAACTCACACTGGTTCTTTCACATGCTAATGCCACAGCAATTGATGGCTCATGGTGCATCTTTGAGATGCTCTAAATGCAGACTACCCCTTTGTGAAACAATTCTCCCTACCTTTATGAAAGCAAAACAGACAACTATACAAAACACTACACCAAAAATAAATCAACCAACCAAACACAAAAAAATCTACTTGCAAAAATCCAATACTCCACAAAATAAAGAAAATACTAAATCCAAACTTGCTTCCACTTCCCCTAGTCAAGCAACTCACAGCAATTTTTTCTTTCTTTTTAGAGCTGTTCTCCTTCCAAAGAGACAGAAAATAGCAAACACATAGATAATTCATTATTAAAACTCTCATTTACTGATAACATGGGGACAGAGATTGGTTTCCCCACTTTTAACAGTGTAAACATGGAATCTGTGAGAGGGACTCTCTGAAGGTTACTTTTCACTTCTTTGCTCTCTCTCTAGCCCCTCTTTCTTTATTTAGATTTCCTTTCTGCAAAGTTAGGCTCTCCACTTGCAATCTTAATGTGTTTGTTCTTGAGCAAGTGGCTAGGACTGATTTCTGATGTGTCTTGGAGGGGAATTAACAGTTTTCCTTGGTGAGGAAAGTAACTAAAAAGAAAAAAAAGAGGTTCTCATCTGTTTCTTCTCCTTGTGAAACTAAATGAAGTGCAATTTCCAAGGCTGCTTGTAGCATCACCTTTCCCTCTCCAGAGTAGCACATTTTGCTTTAGCAGCAGTTCAGCAGGTCACTACCCTACATCTGATGCCTTCTGCTCACAAACGTGGTGCAAGCAAGAAGTCAAGAGCATGAAATGATTGCAGCAGACAGGAATCCATGGAGCCCATTGCATCAGCACCAGCATGTTGAGCTGAAATAGCACCACACACCACCCTCAAATAGAAAGTTTAGGCTTTGCTGGTTTGGTTTTTTTTCCTTTCACCAAATATTTTTGTATTTGCAAGCTTTCCTCTGCAGGGTGCAAGGTCTAAAATCCCCATGTTTGTGAAAAGAACCATAGGCAGAATATTTAGCAAAATATTTAGCAATAAACTAGTCTCTTCTGAGGCTGTAACAGACTCACCAAAGACTGTCAGGGGAGTTTTGGGATGCAGTGCAGACTGTGTCCTTCCATTACTCTGAGCTGCAGAAATTTGCCCCAAAACTGCCAGCAAAGAGGCTTTTCCAGTGTACCTTATTAGCACTATTTGCACTGTAGGCATGAAATCAAATAGGTAGCAAAGCCCAAGAGCAAGAACCTGCTCTTCACTACATGTATTTAACAACTATGCCATGAAAAAAAAGAATGAAAAATGAGCTATAATTACCCAGCCCACCCAAACACTCAGCTCACCCAGCTCATTCTGCTGTGCTTGCAGAAGACACTTTGTCCATGTTAAATATTCCATTTGTATGGCTCCTGAGTTTCTGGTCTATTTTTAGGGTACAGAAGATCCCATCTCCACATTGTGCCTTTGCTGTGGGATGCTGCAAGGTCAGGGAGCTCTGATGAAGCTGTGAAGGAAGGAAGGACCTTGGCCTGACTGCAGGGTTAGTTTGGGATTGGTGACTCTGGTGCACTGGGGAGCTGAGCCCTGACAATGATTTATTTGTCACTGCTCTGCACTGACAGCCAAATCAGCCAGGAGCAAGCAAGGAAGAACTGGGGAGAGGGAAAATATTTGGGTTTGAAATTGTTCTGAAAATTTCTAATAGAAAAATCAATTATGAAACAAAAAACCCCATATTGTTTAGTGTCTAAGGCTATCCACACTGGCCTGCAGTGAGGAGCCAAATAATTAATCTTCAAGGCAGTGATCACAGACAAAACCAGGAATGTCTTCCCCCACCCCCCACTTGAAAATCCCAAGCAAATTGGGTTGCTAATTGGATTTCACCACTTTCAAGCAACCACTTCAATTACTGGTCCTACAGGTTTGCAATATCAATTTTCAGATGGATTCCAGGGCTCCCCGTTCAGAAAAGGACAGAATTTAGAACAGCAGCTAACAAAACAGACCAAAAAGAACTGAGAGGAATTAAACTAATAATAACAAATAAATAAATAAACCAAACAAACCCAACCAACCCACCCAACAACGACAAAACAATCAAACCCACACCAAAATGCAACAAAAGGGCAGAGAGGAGGGATGCTGCCTGTGGAAAACTGGGACCTCAGCAGCCTGTGGTTCAACTCCTTTACCTGGAAGGTTTAGCAAAGCATCTTCTTCATTTTTAGCCACTCCAGGAGCCACCAGTGTGTTCCTGGATGGGCTGCATGCTCTTCCAGACACAGCCTTGACTCTTCCACACTGGGGAATTCACTGCTGCTAACACCCTTGGTAGAAACAGAGAAGAAAATAAGCTCATCTTAGCACCAGAAGAAATCCAGGTGACATCCTTGCAGCCAAGAAGGCCAGTGGCAATCAGGGGACATTCAGAAGAGTGTGGGCAGCAGGACAGGGAGGTTCTCCTCCCCCTCTACTCTGCCCTGGTGAGGCCCCATCTGGAATCCTGTGTCCAGTGCTGGGCACCCCAGTTCCAGAAGGACAGAGAGCTACTGGAGAGAGTTCAGTGCAGGGCACCAAGATGCTGGAGGGAGTGGAGCATCTCCCTTATGAGGAGGGCTGAGGGAGCTGGGGCTCTTTAACCTGGAGGAGACTGAGGGGGGAGCTCATCAGTGTCTGTCAGTATGTTCAGGGCAGTGTAGGGAGGATGGAGCCAGACTCTGCTCAGGGACATCCAGTGACAGGACAAGAGGCAATGGGAGTCAGTTGGAGCACAAGAGGTTTAGGGGAAACACAAGGAGAAACTTCTTCCCTGTGAGTGTGCCAGAGCCTGGCCCAGGCTGCCCAGGGAGGCTGTGGAGTCTCCTGCTCTGGAAACTTTCCATCCCCACCTGGATCTGTTCCTGCGTGACTTGGTCTAGGTGACCCTGCTCTGGCAGGGGGTTGGACTAGATGATCTTCTAGATCCCTTCCAACCCCTGCCAGTCTGTGATTCTGTGACACAATTTGCTGCAGACCTTCTCTCTAAATGTCCCTCAATGTTGCCAGCTTGGCACACTGCACCTTCCTGCCCTGCACCTTACACCCTGCTAGCTCCCTCCCCTAAGGGCTGGAGCTGTTTAAGGGCAGAGATGTGTAACTTGCCTGCTTCTTGGGAAGGAATCCCTTCAAGTTTCCTTTGAGGAGATAATGCTCTTAGCCTCTCACACTGACTCCACTGGTTCAGTATTTATACAGCTCCCTCCTACATGCCAATGGGTTCTCTGACTGGCCAAGAAGGGCACAAAGCTCCCTGTAACCTGGCACAGCTGCTGAGTCCTTCCAGCTCCAACCCTGCTCCACAATGCCCCATCCTGCACATCCAGTGTCTCTGCTGGAAATCTCTGGCTGCTGCTCCATGAATCTTGCTCTTGCTCCTGTTCAGTCTGTCCTCAGCTCTCCCTGCTGCTCCTCCTCTGTGTGCCAGCCTGTCACTGGGCTTGTCCTGTGATGTGCTGTTCAGCTTTTTACACTTGTATGGTTTTCATCTGCTCTGTGGCACTGGAAAGGGCCAGGGGGCAAAGCACTGCATGTGTCCCTGAGCTCACTGGCCTGGGAGACCCCAGGGTTATCCAGGATGCCAGCACTGTCTCATATCTTCAGAAAGATCCAGGTGGTGTTGGAAAGTGTCCAGAGAAGAAGTCTCCACAGCCTCCCTGGGCAGCCTGGGCCAGGCTCTGGCACCCTCCCAGGGAAGAAGTTTCTTCTCCTGTTGAGGTGGAACTCCCTGGGTTCCAGTTTGTGCCCAGTGCCCCTCATCCCATCCCAGGGCAGCACTGCCAAGAGCCTGGCCCCTTCTGCTTGACCCCCACCCTGCAGAGATTTGTCCCCATCCATCAGATCCCCTCTCAGGCTGCTCTTCTCCAGGCTGAACAGCCCCAGGGCTCTCAGCCTTTCCTCACCACAGAGATGCTGCAGCCCCTTCAGCATCCCCACAGCCTCCCTTGGACTCTCTCCAGTGTTTCCATCTCCCTCTGGCACTGGGGAGCCCAGAACTGGACACAACACTCCAGATGTGGCCTCACTAGGGCAGAGCAGAGGGGGAGCAGAACCTCCCTCAACCTGCTGCCCCCACTCTTCTTTATGCCCCCTCGTAAAATATATTAAATCTAATCCTCTTCTTTCTTTTTTTTTTTTTTTTTTTTATGGTCTCCTGAGTGTTCAATCTAAGTTGATTTCCAAACATCTCTTTGAAAGGTACAGACTTTGTAGACCTGACTCAGAAAGACAAGATCACAGAAAAGGGAAAAAAAAAAGGAAAAAAAAGAAAAAAGAAAACAACAAAAAACCACAACAACCAAACAACCCCCAAGAACCATTATTAGTTCAGAAGAGCTGGGAACTCTGTGCTCAGAGCAGTGCATACCCAAAGAGGCTGTGATGTGCTGAGTCTCAAAGATATATTGAAGTATCTCCCTGAACAAGCAACTCTGAAAGCACAAACACACTTTGTAAAGCAAACCTGCTCCAGGGAAATCACTCCATTGCCTATGGAAATCCCGCAATGAGCCAAGATTCTTTCCAAGGTAAAGCACTTGGTGTGTTTCTCACCTACAGAATTCCCACCCCTAAATGAGACAATCAGCGTTTTGGAATGTCCAAAATCAGCAGTCCAGGCCCCACAGACCATGGAGAAGAAACAGCATCTCCCCAGGGACAGCTGGCTTTCCAGTGGGCTCTGGGCCACGTTCCTGGGCTTCGTGCTGGGAGCTGCTGACCTGGGAAGAGAAAGTAAGGTGGGATGGTTCCAAGCCTCCTTGCTTTACAAAAGCAATTTCCAGTCAAGTCTACTGCAATCAAAACAGCTGGGAGCTTCCTTTTTATAGCAGATATTTGTTTTTGCGTGTGGAAATACTGTAAAGCAAACCTTTTCTGATGTGAAAACTGTTTATATCAAAGGGAAAATTACTGTGTTTATATCCAGGTCATGCCACAACAGTGTATTCAACTAAAATAGTTGCCATAAATTTTGATACCATAAAATGTGCTGTGTATCAGACAGAACCACAAGTCTTCTCCCCCTTTCCTATTTATGACCTTCAGCATGGAAGCTAAACTGGAAGTGCTCTGAATAGATAGGATGGTGATGGGGCTCTGCTCCTTCTAGAACTTCATGTGGTGCTTTCCTAAGCCAGCTGGGAGACTAAGGAAACAGCCTCCATCAAAATCTCTTCAGCATGATTGTGTTTAGCACCTGCAATACCAGCTGCTGATCACATTATTTTGTTCCCTCTCCCAGTTTTAAACAGCAAACACACACCAGCCCAAATGGATGCAGAGCTTTACAGGATCAAGGAGCAATCTGCCATTGCAGTCTCCCTCACACAATCACAGAACCACTGAATCATAGAATGGAAGGGAGCTCTGGAGATGCTGGAGTCCAACCCCCTGCCAGAGCAGGGGCACCCAGGGCAGCCCACACAGCAACAGAGCCAGGTGGGGCTGGAAAGTCTCCAGAGCAGGAGACTCCACAGCCTCCCTGGGCAGCCTGGGCCAGGCTCTGGCACACTCACAGGGAAGAAGTTTCTCCTTGTGTTTCCCCTAAACCTCTTGTGCTCCAATTGACTTCCATTGCCTCTTGTCCTGTCACTGGATGTCCCTGAGCAGAGTCTGGCTCCATCCTCCCTACACTGCCCTGAACATATTGACAGACACTGATGAGCTCCCCCCTCAGTCTCCTCCAGCTAAAGAGCCCCAGCTCTCTCTCCCTTTAAAAAAATACCCCAACAAACAGGAACAGCTCTGCTCCCAGGACAGGCTGAGGGAACTGGGATTGTTCAGCCTGCAGAAGAGAAGGCTCCAGGAGACCTTAGAGCACCTTGCAGTGCCTGAAGGGAGCTGCTCCAAAGCCTGCAGAGGGGCTGTTTCCAAAGGCCTGGAGTGAAAGGCCAAGGGACAATAGGTTTAAATTAGAGAAGATTTAGACTGGATATCAGGAAGAAGTTCTTGACCTTGAGGGTGGTAGAACAGTGGAATAGGCTGACCAGGGAGGTGGTTGAGGCCCCATTCCTGGAGCTATTCCAGGTGAGGTTGGACAAGGCTCTGAGCAGCCTGGTCTAGGTAAGTGTGTCGCTGCTCACTGCTGGGGGGCTGCACTAGGTGACCTTTGGAGGTCCCTTCCCGCCCTGGCCATTCTAGGATTCTATAACTGCTTATATTCTGTGGTACCTACCCTTCCCAACAGACACATTACCCAGTGCTGTCCACTGCACAGAGATGTGGAATGAACCCACCACAGTCTGGTTCTGCAAACTCCAGAGTCTACAGGATGGCATCCAAAGAGAAAGGAAAACTCCCCCCAAAATGATGATTTGTCAGGATTTTCAGATTTTCGTGTCTGCACCAACACACACTTTCAACTACCAGGAGAGACTGAGCATTAGGGGAAAAATTTTCACTGCAAGAGCAGCCAGAGCCTGGCACAGGTTGCCCAAGGAGGGGGTTGATTCCCCAGCCCTGGGGGTGTTGCAGGGTGGTTTGGATGTGGGTTTGAGGGCCATGGTTTAGGGGTGAACTGTGTAGAGCAGGGCTGATGGTTGGACTGGATGAACCCAAGGGGCTTTTCCAACCTGAATGATTCCATGAGACAGTGGAGATGTGGTTTCTGTGTCTAATAATAACAAGTGCATTGTGGAGACCTTTCTCATTTTCTTCCAGTGAGCTGGGTGGAAATAAATAGCAACAGAGTCCACAAAAACTCAGAATTCTACCATCTCTGTTAAATTATTCGCTCTATCAAACAAGATGATGTCCCAGAAGAAAATCTGTGAAAACTCTACTTTGCTTTGTAAATCCTTATTACAGTATAGGGTCAGGAGGAATCCTCCTCTTAACATATAATTAAACTTAATGGGAAATGTTTAATTAAATTAAGAAATGTGAGAAAATCCCCTCAGGCTGCAAGATCTCTGATTAGAGCTGCAGTAACCCAAACAAGTTTAACACACTGTAGGGCACACAGGGCCAAAACCTCTGGACTGTTCTGAACATGGTGCAGAATATTGGTAATTAGAAAGAAGTGTTAAATATGCTCGTGCCAGGATCACATGGGGAACCTCACCAAGCAAGAACTGAAGGGCTTCTGCTGCTGCAGAGTGAGACACACTCAGCTTTAGGGAAAAAACAACTTCAGACCTGACTAAAACAGGGCAATATTTAACCTATATGGCTTCCTGCAGCTGCTGAGGAAACTCATGGAGACTCTATGCACATCAGAGGTAAAAATGCCCAATAACTGCATGATGGAAAGGGAATTGTCAGTTATCTGTAGAGCAGCACAAGATCAAAAATCAGAAGGATTTATTAAAGTGCCCATAAAAAGCTGTGACTGAGCAGATAATAAACAGAGGGTTATCCAATAAAATTAATAGTAACCAGAAAATGTACTGATAAAAAATTGGACCAAAAATTCCTGTAAAGCACCAGGGTTCCACATGGGCAGAGTAGAAAAGTTTCCCCTGATCTCAGCTGCACTAACACTACAAATTCCTGCAGTGAGCTGCATGGATTCCACATGGATATAATGGCATCTTCAGCAGGTGAAATCACCAGCCAGTCACTAATCTGTGGGATGACTGAAATCACCACATCAAGTAAAAAAACCAACCAACCAAAAAATCCATCTGAAACCTAAGCAAAATATTTCCCCAGACAAAAACCCATTCAGCACAGAGCTGATCACAGAGCTATATCCTACTGCCAGACAGTATCAACTAGTGCTCTAGGAAGTAGAAAAGCACTGAATCCCTTGGTCTTTCAAGGGTAATCACTCACCTCTCACCACAGTTCTTTCTCCAGCAACTCAAAAGCACTCCTAAATCACCACAAGATGAAACACCCACCCCACTGTACTAAATGTAGGGATAATCAATAAAGCATCTTAATGAGATGCATAATTATGGTCTGCTGGAAAATTTCTGAGGGGCTTCTTTTTATTTATCCACTTGTTCATCTTCCTTCTCTGCTTGGCTTTTTTGGCTGTTCCTCTCAACAGCCTTCTAGAGCTCTGGGAACTACCCTTTTATCCACAGGAGCCAATTTCTAATCTAACTCAAATGGACAAACTTCACAAACTGTGACATTCTGCCTGCTCCTGTTGGATGGATAAAACAGGAACCAGACATCTGCAACATCTGCATCAGAAGACAGAAAAAATTTGAGGTATTTTCCATCATTTGAGTCTCTCATATTCCTCCTTTTACCACCTCCTTTACTGATTTCCTATCTACTTGTTTCTTTTCTTTAGTGTGCTATGTAAATGAAAGAGATGTTTAAGCATTAAGGAGACATTCAGGTTTCAGAATTACTTAGTTTCAAAAACCAGTAGATTGTGTTTGTTGGGGGAAGAGATATCTGTCATCTTTAAATGAGAGTTTGCAATCATCATCCCTGATTAAATCCTTACATGGAAGAGTTGCCTGAATGTAGAATAAGCAGGTATAATTTTTTTGTAACAACAAGAAGAGGAGAAATTAGATTTAAGTCCTGCCTCCAGGAAAAGGATCCTAAAGTAGTGAAATTTTCTGCAGAATTACAGTTAAGGCACAAGCTGTGCTGCTCAGAACAGGTTCACTTTGTTTTGTTTATAAATAAACCCATAATTATTGGCATTCTTCACCCAGGCAGTGACTGCACCCTTCAAGCTTTTGTCCTCATGCTACAACACATTCAGATAGAAGTATGAATGACCCTTGAGCTTGGGACAATAGAGTATCAAGGTTTAGAACCCAACCTTATACTTGTGTGACAAACCCACTTCACCTCCAGAACTTTCTTCAAATTATAAAGCCACAGAATGATAGACTGGGGGGGTTGGGAGGGAGCTCTGGAGATGATGGAGTCCAACCCCCTGCCAGAGCAGGGTCACTCAGAGCAGCCCACACAGCAACAGAGCCAGGGGGGGTTGGAAAGTCTCCAGAGCAGGAGACTCCACAGCCTCCCTGGGCAGCCTGGGACAGGCTCTGGCACACTCACAGGGAAGAAGTTCTTCCTCCTCTTGAGGTGGAGCTCCCTGGGTTCCAGTTTGTGCCCATTGCCCCTCATCCCATCCCAGGGCAGCACTGCCAAGAGCCTGACCCCTTCTTCTTGACCCCCACCCTGCAGAGATTTGCCACCATCCATCAACTTCCCTCTCAGGCTGCTCTTCTCCAGGCTGAACAGCCCCAGGGCTCTCAGCCTTTCCTCACCAGAGAGATGCTCCAGCTCCTTCAGCATCCTCACAGCCTTCACTGGGCTCTCTCCAGTATTTCTCTATCCCTCTGGAACTGGGGAGTCCCAAGAACAAAACAATTTAAGAACCACATCAATGTCTTAAGGTCTATTGACACCTCCAGTTCCTTTTGGTTTTCTGGGATCTCAACAAAATTCCTGGCACCAGCTGAGTTTTGTCCAACTGTGCCTCAAGTCAGACCTCAGCTCATCCCAGTTTGGGCCCCCAAAACTCTGCAGTCGTCAGTGCCCATCCTGGGTACCCTGTGTATCCAGAGGGGCTGCTCAGACCTCTGAGACACAGCACATGTTTTCAGGACATGGAAAGCAGAACCCACATCTTTAACAAGGCTTTCCACAGTCTAAACCTGGATTTGTTGCTTTGAGTGGTCTTCTCTTTGACTAATATACCCCACCAGTGCACTTTGCAACTCCCAAAGATGGCACATTTAAACCTTCCTAGCAAGTTACAGAGAGACAGAGGTGCAAAGATTCTTCAGAACTGACCAAGGTCATCATCTCCACCCCAGATGTGGTACTACACACACCTCACACACAGCTGCATCTTAGCTTTGAGACATTGTGCCAAAACTCAAGGAACTGATGACTTTTTCTACTGAACCAGTGTAAGACTGTGCTAAGGAATTACCTTAATGGTTCTGGACACCATCCAGGCATTGTGCTGACTGGAAACTCATGACTCAAGACTCAGCCTCAGCTTTTAACTCGTTTTAGTTCATCTCCCTACATTAGTGAGTTGAAAACATACTTATTGTTCCAGCTATCATCAAAGTCTCCTCTTTAACTGGTGCTGCCTCTTGTCACATAAACACCAAAGCCACTAAGTCATGATAGAGTCTAGTCCAAACATAGCCCTCATTAAAATGCTTTTTCTTTTTATTGCCATTAACAGGGATCAGATTTATGTGTGTGCAGGGTCTGGTCTGATGGTAACATGGCACTTCTGAAAAGACAGCAGAAAAGAGCAGCATCTTTGCAAGAAAAGAGGTCTGTGCCTTGCCTCATAAAACCTTGGGCTTCTAAAATATTAACTTCACTTGACAGTACATTCTCAGTTTGTACAGCTTTAAACTGAACTGTCTGTCAGGAAATTATATAAATCTGATTGCCCCTGTCAGAGCCAGATAGAATTTAGCTCTCAGACTTCCCAGAAAGGATGATACTTATCCTGAAGAGATGGAAGTTGTGCACTGCCAGTACAACCAGCATCTCCTTATGGAGCCTGCAGCAGTTACTGCTGGGTTTTCTCTGGGAACACAGAAGAGGCAGCAACAGCCACTCCTAACACACAAGAACATGGAATCATGGAATGCAGGGTTAGGAGACTGATGAAAGGTCCTGCTTAAACAGGGAAAATTCCTGGAAAGGGATCATCTGAACCAAAGCACATTCCCATGGTGACTGTGACACAAGGCCCTTGGCCTGGAGAAGACCTCTGCACATTGGGCAGCCTCTGCCTCTGCTCCCCAAGGGGATCAGTCTGATGGAACATTTGTTATTTCCCACTCAAGGTGTGCTTGAGAATGGGACACACCAGCAGGGAGTGGGTTTCCCCCTTTTCACTGTGCTCAGCAGGTCCCAGATACAGAATAGCTCAGTCAGTACCTGGGCCCTTTATTTCTTCCCCCCTCCTGTCCCCAAATAAAGAGCTGGACTCTAGAATCACCTACTTGGCCCAGGATGGTCCAGTTAACCCTTCTGGCTCTGCCTCTGAGTTGAATGCTTATGTATCTTCTTCCAAAAGGTTTGAGGGATTTCTGGGGCCTCCAGCAGGCACCAGTGCCATTCATGTTGTAAAGAGAGAATGAAGAAAGAAAAAAAGCAAGGCAAGAAGACTGATCTGTGGGGGATTTTCCTTTTGTTTCCCAGAAACAAATGACAACTGTTTCTATTCAGGTACAAATGATCCTTTTTTTTCACCATGAGAGCTTAGTTAGGTCCTGTTGCACATATGCATTTTGACAGCCTTTAATTAAAGAACCATATGTTGCATTTCTACAGGGTCTTGAAATATTACCCTATGCAGACCCCACAAATTGAGAAGTCTTTGTAGAGAGCTGGCTGAAGGACTTACACAAGCAGAATTATTAGCTTTGCCTGCAAGCTTTTTGACTGATGGATCTGGTGGAGGGGTTTCTGTGTCCCTGTGTCCTGGTTTGAGTGAGAACAGCACTAATCTGGGCAGAGATTTCACTTCCCAGCCCAGCTCGAGCTCATGGAGCTGTCTGAAGATAACAGCAGATTTTTGTAGACAGCACCTGCTCCTTGCTGATACAGAAACTTGATGTTTAGGGGCAGCACCCAGGGGGGTGCAGCCCAAGGGCACTGCTGGGGCTTGTGCCCCACGCTGGGGGGGGGGGGGGGGGGGAAAAAGAAAAGGCAAAAGCGGGGGGGGGGGGGGGGGGGGGTAGAAAGTGAAAGGCCAAAGCTGCAGGGAGGGGACAGGGCAGGGGACCCCAGACTGGCCAGCCAGGGATCCCAGCACATGGATCACAAGGGTCACAGGGGTCAAGCTGTTTTCTCCACTGGCCAGCATCTGAGAAGGACTCTACACATTCTGCCTTCAATCCTGATCCGTGTATTCCTGAATCTGGTTCCTCTCTGCTGCTGGGCCCAGGCTGGGACTCTCCCAGTGCCTGCTGCACAGCATCATGGTGATGGTGACACCACTGCCATCAGGGAGTCAGTTGGTTTTGTATATATTGCTATACTTCTTTTTATTGCTGATATTTTCATTAATGCTGGTTTAGTTTCCCAATCCGTAAGTCTCTCTCTTCCTTATCCCCTTTCCTTTGGGAAGAGGAATAATAGAGAACATCTGACATTTCTCTAGTGGCTGGCCCAAGCACAAACCCTGCTACCTTGTCAGAGGGCCCATCACATATGAGAAGAATTGCTTTAAACAAAACAGTAAGTAATGAGAACTGCAACTAATAACTATTCTATGAGAGTTTCTTCCTAGGAATAAAAATAACATTAGTTTTTATTACATGCTGTGTTTTTCTAGCATAGTTCTCCATCTTTGAGTAATGACTTGGGTATAAAATAAAACTGCTAATTTGCTACGCTTGAGTTTTCACTCTCACAACTGCTGTAGCTGCTGAAACCTGTATTTTGCATGTGACTCCAAAGTACTGCAAGGTATTGCTTCTGAGGGCTCTAAAGTGCCCCAAAATGGTTCAGGTCCCCCCAGTGACAAGCTCTGCCACATGAATTCCCCATCTGTTGGCACAGCAGCTGCTCAAAACAATGAGGTCATTATTCAATTTATTTAAGGTTTTTTTTTTCTTAAAGATGAGGGAAAAATTGAAACCTTAATATTTCCCCATATAATTCCAATCAAGTAAGTCCTTTTAGAATATAAACCCAGTGAAATTATTAATGGACTGAGGTCTGTCAACAAGATATTAGTATTAAAACAAGAATCAATAACATCAAGATGGCACGTACATGGGAGAATGCTCTGGGTGTGTTCTCTCTGGACAATTCATTTTGAACAGGTTCTTGGACTCATTTTAGGCTGTATTTAATCCTGTAATTCCTAGTGCTTTCTAGTGTAATAATGTTGAAACCTTGATTGTTATATGCATCTCATTTCCCCATCTTAATTTAGGTCTAAAAATAATAGTTTCAGAGCTGTAACAGCTCAAATATTTCCCCATTAGCAAGAAGCTAATTCTTGAGCTCATTCCAGGGGCAATTAAGTTGGAAAAGCAATTAAGGTTTCAGAAATCCCTGACAGTAGGAAAGGTTCAACCTCATATCCACAAGTACGTGAAAACAAAACATATGTGAGGGTTAGGAGGAAAATATGGCCTCAGGATGTGGGCAGGAGCTCTCAAGAGGTGGGTTATTGATAGCCCTGCACCTTCCCACAGCAGGTGTCAGACAGGTCCTGCAAACTGCCAGCAAGGTGCTGAGTTAGTCCATGACACCAAGGACAGCTGAAGAGGTGTCTTGCTAGAAAGCAGCTCTCCAAATGGGCTGGCACCACCTAGACCTGCCATGGATTTGAAGCTCTGTTGGCTTCCCAAGAGCTGCTGCCCATTAGTAATGTCATCTAGCAGGGGTTCCCTGCTTCAAAAGCCACTCTATAGCCCAGCCTGGCCCTGGAAGTGAAGACACAAACATCAACAAATCAGAACCCCAAGGAGGAGAGTAGATTGGGATTTCCACTGCAAGTGGTGGAACTGTTACAAAGCACAGGCTACAGAGGTGTTTAATATCAAAAACTCTTCCTAATGAACACTGGACACTTCACAAACACACATCCCAACACAAATTGCTCAGCAGTTCAGAAAGAAACCCCTAAAACTACAACAACAAAAAAAAAACACACAGAAAAAAATGCACAACACAAATATAAGTGTGGTAAAGGAAGAATATCTGCAGGAGGGGTTGCTTGTTTTGGGGATTGGTTTAGCTGTTTTTTTTAAGCAAAAACAACACAATAAACCCCACAACCCCCCAAAATCCTGCTGCTGGTGTCAATACTTGTTGATGAGAATCTGGTCTGAGCCTGCCAGTGCCTCCCCTGTGTGTCACGCTGTCACAGCTTTTCTGTTGCTGGTGCCACACACTACCCTTATTGGCTCCCAGACTGCTAAAAGCCCCTGCAGAATTAGGCAGTTTTCATCTAAAAATCATCATCACCAGCATGCAGTGGTGCATTGAGCCTTGTCATAGCACATTTCAGAGAGATGCCATCTGTGAACCCGAGCCAGTTGATGCCAGCTGAACCTCCACCACAACTGCGACTCCCAAAACATGACTCTTGGCACCCTGTACTGGAGGGTTTCCTCTGCAGCACTCATTAAAAACATGATTTAAAAACAGGAGGAGGAAAAAAAAAAACCCTAAACACATAGCAAATCAGCTGTGCTTTTAATCTCCTTGCTACGGAGCCTCTAGTTCAGGAATCTTTTCTCCTGGCACAGTTGCACAGAGATCTCAAACATCCAACTGTATGTGCACGTCCTCTCCTAGTCTGCTGTAGTTTTCCATACCCATCATCCTCAGCAACATATTCAGGAGGGAGGCACCTCCATGCTCTCCTCGTGTGAATAAAGATGTTTGAACACCTCCTTGATATGCATGGGTGACCAAAAAGTACATCTCGTGTTGTCACTTCTTGCTCAAGTCAAGATCCACAGAAGTGACCTGAATGAAGATCCCAGCCTGCCTGGTAAGGATAATAAAGCTGATGAATAATGATACAGCTTCTGGGATGGCAATTTCATTCACTGAACAGATCTGACAGTACAGTGAGGTTATCATGCATTATTTTTAGTACTAGAAATCAATAGCACTATTGTCCTTTTCAGTTCAATTTGATTTAGATGAAGCTCAGTGTGCAGAGAGAATAATGAGAAGCACTGCCTCACATTAAATGGCAACAGAAATCATGCTCTTAGCAGGGTGTGTTTTATGATGAGGTGATTGTTCTGTGAACAGCTTCCTATCTCAATATTTTGGATGTTTAAATAAAGCCTGTGCTCAAGACAGCTGGAACTCTTCCCCAGAAGAAAAATGACAAATACATTAGTGAGGAGAGCAGCTGTCAACAGGGTTCTCCAGGGCCTTCTGCAGAGTGGGTGGACACTGAACTCACAGGGAGAGAGACCCTCCTGAAGAGCCACTGTGTGATGTGGGCACCTGCCCAAGCCTGATTTCAAGCTCCTAACAAGGGCTTGAGCCTGGGGTTTCCACCACCACAACAGTCTAACCTAGTGCCTCTTGGTGAAAAACTTTGTCTCCCTTTGTTTTATTGCAGAATGGATTTTTTTTTTTTCATATAACCTTTTAAATGTCAAACATTTTTGCAAGGTAGAAAAACCACTTCATCAAGGAAAGCAGCAGGACAAATTTTCCTTATAGAGCTCTGTCAGGAGACTTCAGTTTTCAGCTACTGGCAAAAGCAACTCATGGTTCCACCCTTCAGAAAAGTAAGTGCAAGGTTCCTTCTTTTTATCTTCTGAACAAAACAGATGCTACCACTTTTACTGTAATTCTGGGTGACAAATTGCCCAATCATAACCTCCCTTTCCCAAAAACCTGAAGACCAACCTGCCTCCTCCTCAGGCTTTGCCCCACCTTCTGTCACTGCACCAGTGCTGCACAGAAATGTGCACTGCATGAATAATAAATGAATGAGGGCCCTCCTGCTGATGCCTCTCCTATTTTATTAAATACATTTATCAAATTAATTACATGACAAGAATAAAACCCTCTTGTTGCACATTCCTTTAAGTCTGTCACCAGCTTCTCCACCTGAGCATATCTCCACCCAAGACCTCCTTGCCACCTGAGGACGTGCAGAAGAGTGACATCACATGTAGTACTTCTGCAAGATAATGATGTCACTTAAAACACTCTCTCAACAGTTTCCATTGACCTGTTTTGTCTGGACAACCCAGTGATCCCTTTGAGTAGCAAGAGGTGGCTCTAGTCCATGAGCCTGTGGGGATTTCCACAAACTTCATGCGGCCAGAAAAGGAATAAAAGCTGTGGCCAGCTGAAAAGTTGCAGGCAGGCTGGCAGCTGGTCTCCAGGGCTCAGCAGGAAACCATTCCATGAGAGCTGCAGCACTCAGCTCATCTGTGTGAGGTGCATGCAACAAAGATACCTTGTGCCAGCAGATGGCATTCTGTTAATGACCTACCCACACACTAACATGAGAGCCATGCACTATTTCTGCAGTAAATATAAAGCCTGAAGCTCCTTCTGTCTGCTCAGTGGAAAAGGCAGGATTTTGTTGGCAGGAGGTGCTCAGCTCCATCCCTGGATTCTTCTCTCCACACATGAGAACAGCTCCTTTCCACACTGACCCAAGTTCTTCAGTAAAAGAAAAACAGAATGAGTTTTGCAGCAGCCGAACACGGTCACTTCCACTCAGGCTTTTCTCAGATGCTCAGCACACCACTGAGGGGCAACTTTACAGCAATTTCATTATATTCTGACTGGCATCACCCCTAATTAAAACCACTTCTTCCTTTCCAAGAGGCAGCCTCGACTGTGGGCACCACTGGATGCCTTCCCAGAGAAGGTGATTCTGCTGCTCTGAAAGCAGTGAATAGCAGACACCTCACTTGTTTGCTTACTCCACCTTCCTCCTTTTGGGCAGAAAGCAGCAAATGATTCTCCTTCACTTTGATGCCACTTTGCTAAACTCTCATGCTTCTAATGACTTCTGAGTTATGTAGGACAGGAGACAAAAATAGAAAAAAAAAGAAAAAAGGAAGAATGAAAATAGGACGTGAGTGCATCCACCAGGATGACTATAAACCAGGAACCCAGAAGCAAGGGAGGTGGCATTTTCCACTTGCTGCTGCCTTTTTCTTTATCCCAATAAATAGCCTTACTTTGATGTCCTGCCCAAAGTGAGTAGCGGACTGAAAGTCCCATCTCATCAGCTAGGACAGTTAAATTCTCCTTTAAGGTGCACTGTCCACAAAACATAACTTGGGGCCCACAGAGCTGAACTACCAGGTCTGTTGTAAAAAGATGAAACAATTTATTGATCTCCCAGTTTGGTAACACCAGAAAGCTCATTTTTCTCCATCATAGCCTGAAAACACATCCTTCTGGTAGCTCTAAAGCTTTCAAGTAATGAGGCTTCAGGCTGCATTACCAGTCAAACCCCATTAAATGTTCTACTTAATATAGCATTAAAAAAAATAATTTAAAAAGCATAAGCATTGAAATGAATTTGAACAAAAATCTGACCCACTTGGAGTTATGGAAATTCTGTTAAGGCTTTAACAGAGCTTGAGCTTATTCACTCCAAGTTGGTGAAAAGCTACAAACAACATTGTTTAGAGCAGGCAGGAAAAACTTTCTTTTTTTTTTTTCCATTAGCAGGTGCCTATTGCAATTTTTCACTCCTGTGAACATATGATTTATGGTTGGAATAACAGATTCAAAATCTGGCCTAGGGAGTGACTGCTGTACACAAATTCCTCTTGGTGTAAATAACTTCAAATGCTGAGTACTGGCAAAGGCTCTCAGCCTGCCTTCTGTGCATGTGTAAAATGCCCTCTAATAAGCAGAGATTAGATCACAAGCTGAGTATGGCAGCAGTAAAAAGCTGTTGTGGAGAGGCAAATGCAAAAGGAGATGGTGCAAAGCCTCATTCTTCTCCCCCACCCCACACTAGTTTTAGCACCATGGTGCTTTTAGGTGCTTTTCTTCTACTGCAGGAAATCTCCTCAGTATCAAACAATCTAAAGTGATGAAAAGAAAGGGTGGAAAACTTGCTTAGAAAACATACATAAAATGCCACTCTCAGTGACATCCCCCCCAGGTATTTTAGTATAAACCCTGAAACTTCTAAGCATGAGTTTGAAAAGTGATGATCTAAAAATTCAGGCGTTTTTACATCCAAATGAAAAAAGCTCATTAAAAACAACACAACTAAACCAATATTTGAAACCTCTGCTGCTGCCCATAAGCATGCAAATGCTTGGTTTGCAGGGAAAGACAAATAGTCATGGAACAACACTATAAATCCTTGCAGCAAACTATGCTGCTGCTGAAAATACAACGAGCAAACAAAGAGAACTGCATGTTGCTTGGAGGAGGAAAATGAACTAGGTCTTGATTTCTGAACTCTGGTAAATAATTCACTGGGATGGTCCCACTCCTTGCCTTCAGTGGGTCTGGGACAGGGCAATAAATCCATGGGATTGTGGGCAGTTCTGCAGGTGTTCTGTTTGCTAGATCTCCTTGAGGTGTGGCTCATTTTCCCTGTCCTCTTATGCAGTTGCAGAGATGCTTTTTCTCTTGGATATTCAGCTGCTCTCAGAAACCCCTGAGTTGCAAGCTCCTGAAGGTTATTTGTACCCACTGGCTGCAACCTCCACGCTGCCAGGGGTGACAGATGAAACCTGTTCTGTTGACTTTTTCAAATGAATTTCCTTGAAGAGGATGAGTAAGCAAAGAGGCACTTAAATCAGCATATCTCTGTGCTAATACCCTGCAGTTTTACCTGGGTAATTAAAGATGGAACAATGTGATCACCACATGAAGGCCACGATTAAGATCAAACCAATAAAGCAAGAAGCTGGAGGGATGAAACCATCAATAGGTCAGGATGCAAAACCAAACCATGTAATTTAGAGTAAAAAAATAAACTCTTTTGGTCAAACCTTCCTTTGAAAGAGGGCACGAGAGCAATTGCTTTCTAGTTTGAGGCCTCAGTTCTACTTCCACCAGTAAGTGCACTGACCTGAGTGAGGAAAAGCACAGATGGATGCTCCTGTCCTAGAACACTGCTCTGAATTTTCATTCTGATCTCATGTCCTTGCAAAGCAGGTTTAAGTAAGCAGCACAGCATCCTGAGAGCACTTCAGAGGGACAGTTCTGTCTCCTTTAGGTGGAAGGGGGGAGTGATGCTGGTGGATGGGCCCTGCTGTAGCTGTGGCAAGGCCCAGAGAAGTGTCTTGTCCAGTCAGAGCTGCACTCAAGTAAGCAATTGTAAAGGACATCAGGGATGAAATAATGACCATAGTTCACCTTCTTATGACCAAATCAAAAGAGCTTCTCTCTCCTTAACAAACTGATCTGTTGTCCTGCCCTGACAGCTCCTCCAGACATGTGTCCTCACATTATGCTTTGGGCAATAGCTAGGAGGAGCTCTCTTAATACATTCCTCTTGCTGGGAGGACTGTAGCCCTCCCACTGAATCTCTCTTCTTCCCTAGGGGATCAAGAGAGCTTTAGGGATACAGACTGCATCCTTTTTATCCCATGGGATAGTCTGGCCATTCTTTAAAATGAACAAGGTTTTCTTTCCTTGGGTAAGAAGTACCTTGATTAAGAATAAAGATTCAGCTGGACACTGGCTTCTGTAGTTGACTAGCAAAACAGTAACAATCCAACTCAGATGAAATATAAAAGAATAATAATTTCACTTATTTACATAATTAATTAGCCTCCTTCACTGTTAAACATCAATACCCTGGATGTTACTCATCTGTCCTACATTTTGTAACAAGCATGTTTGTTGGTGCACAGAATGACACACAATAGCTGGATCAGCTCTCCACCAAGACACAATCCCTCCATCATGAACCATGCCATAGAACCAGAAAGACATTCTGCTTGGAAAGGACCTCTAGGGTCATCCAGTCCAACCTTCATCCCAACATCTCTCTGTGCACCAGCCACAGCCTCCAGTGCCACATCTGCTCCTTTTAAACCCCTCCAGGGAGGGTGTCTCCACTCCATCCCTGGGCAGCCTGTTCCAAGGCCTCACCACTCTCTCAGGAAAGAATTTCTGCCTTATATCCAATCTAACCCTCCCCTGCTGCAACTGGAGGCCACTGCCAAAGAGACTTAGGTCAGCCTAAGCAGACAACCTCCTCCAACCTTCAGCTCCATTCAGCTTCAGGAGCTGTGTAGTTACCTGCATCTTGTTTTATCCCTGCCTCCTTTAATTTCACTTCTATTTCAAGTCACTGGGATGTTTTTCTTCTTTCATACCATAACAACAAACCTTAAATCTTACTCAGAAGTCATTTTTGGGTAGCACAGCTTTTTAACCCAGTAAAATCTACTGTTGATTAGGGCACCATCTAAGAAAGTGAGATGCCAGTCCCCTAAACACACACCTTTGTCCATCAGCACCTCAGCAGCAGTGGGGCTCTCAGGATGCCCCCCAACACACAGAAACTAACAAGAAATGATAGCATAGAAAAAGTTCAGGTAACAGCAAAACACCCCAGAGGAGTCCAGCTCCAGAAAGACAAAAGCTTCCACTTCTTCTTTCTCCTCTGTGTGGACCTGTGCAGTGCTGACATGGATTTCATGGTGTTATTTCCTCCCATGGGAGAGGTAAAACAAAAAGCCTTGTGCCCACTGCTCAGCTCTGCAGCACTGGCACAGCCCTCAGCACTGAGGATAGGAATTGCTGCTTGGAACAACTCCAGCTGCCAAGGCAGTACCCCCATGAAATCTCAACCTTGCAGCTATTTTCTTGCAGCAAGAAGAAAGAGGGACCTTAGAAGAACATGCTGATGAATGGGGCGTTGCTCTGCCTTGAGTTCTCATCCCCTCCTTATAACCTAGGATTAATAAAGGAGTTACAAAGCTGTTTGGAAGTAGCTTAAAGAATGAAAACCAAACAGTAGATTGGTGTGCCCTGGATCCTCTCTTTTGTCTGATACTAACCAGTCACAAGCTGCTCTGGGGGCACTGAGGGACCACCACTGGAACCAGCTGTGGTGAATTTATCTTCTGCTAAAAACTCTCCTCCTCATCCCAAACAGTTTGTGTCCCCTTGAAGCATGTGGCCAAGTAAAACTTCCATGATTAATTCCCCACTGCCCATAAACTGCTCTTTTTTAGAACTGGAAAAAATCTGCTGCTTTTCCAGCTTTTGGGTTTTTTTGTGAGTCTACAACAGCTTTTGATGCACCCCTTATTCTTGAACTCACCCTTTGTGGTCACCCTCTGCATCCACAATGGAAGCTGAAGTCCCTTCTTGGATAGTGCCCTGTCTCCCAACTGACACCTCCTGCCTGTTAGGCTGCAAATGAGCAACATTCCTGACTCCTGGAAAGAAAATAGGAAGTAATCTGATGAACGTCAAGTTTGGTTCATGTCATGGTGCAGCTGGTGTCAGGATCCATCAGGGAGGATTAACCAGATGTACTCTATCAATCAGTTTGGTTTAGGCAGCAGGCAGAGCACAAATCCTTTCACTGCATCCATAAATTTGCTCCATCTGGGCTACGAGCAGCTCTGCATGTTCTGGTCGTGGTTCCTGATCAGTTCACAACTGGCTAGAGCTGTGTAGCTCCCAGCCAAAGCAAATGCTCTGCACCTCCTGCTGACTACAGAAATAAGGGTGCATTTCAGCAAACCCAACACAAGGCTACACTGATTAACCCTGCAAGTCTCCAGTAGAAATCTTTTTTTAATCCAAGGTGGGACAGGCTCATAAATAATTTACAGGGAGTTATGACTTTATATTATCCCAGTAATATATCTGAGAGGAAAGACTAGAATCGGTGGTGTGGGCTATTCCCCACTGAGATCTGTAATAAATTTCTTACATTATAATCTGTTGTGAAAAAGATTCTGGTTGTCATGCTCCACACACTGGAGGCATTCTAAGTGGCTTGCCACCGAGTCCCCATTGGATGATAACACTGTCCAAATTTCTCATCATTTCACACTTTCACTCCATAGCTTCATGCTTGTTAGAGCTCACTGCTATGAAAATGATTTTTAATGCAAAAGATCTGACAGAAACTTTATGCTTCCCTGACAAAATTTTTATTGGCCTGAATACTGGAGTATTACTGACGTAGCTTTGGACAGGGAGCTGTGAGCTGAGGAATTGCTCTGGGAGCAGGGTGGGGAGGAAGCTTTTATTGCTGTCCTTATATCTCTGAAATGAAATGTCCCCAGAGCAGGGGGAGGATCTTGGATGCTGCTATCAGAGGATGGTATGATCCCTTGGGGCTTATCACTACCTTCACACTGTCAGCAAGAGCAGAAATCACATCTTTTTTTCTCCAAAGGTTTAACCCACACCCAAATCTCTTTGTCACCATAAAACATAAAAGCCTCCTTGTCTTGCAGTCACCCTTCAAGTGGGAAGTGGATGCACTAGACCCCTGCACACACGGGCCCATTCTCTGCTCTGCACGTGGGACTGGACTCCCCCTCCCTGCCATCAGCAGCCTGGGGCAGTGGAGCAGAGCTGTGACCATGCAAGCTGGCACCTTGTGTGAAGCCAAGCAGCACTAATTACTGACTGTCCTAATTACTGACAGCCACTGTCACACCCTCATCTTTGTCCTCGCTCCCTGTAGCAGATCCCCTTGCATGCTCCCTTCTGCTGACAGAACAATTTCAGGGCAACAGAGGAGAGAAAAGACAGAAAGAGATGAAAATAAATAAATAAATACAAATGACAAACCATTTTTGCAGCAATAGGATTGTGGCAGCCAATGTTTAACCTGCCTAAGCTGCTGTGAAGCCAGATGCTGCCCTGTGCTCCGAGTACAGAGGCAATTCCCAGGAGCTGAGCTGCTAACCAGGCCAGGTTAGATGCCTCCATATGTTTTCTGCAAGTCAGAAGTCTGCACACAGCAGGCCTTGAGCTTGACAAGACAGGACAGTAGAAGGTGGTTTAATCTGCTTCTCTACCACCACATGCTCTCCTCCAAACCCCACTGCTCCAAACCCTTGTTGGTTCTAGGCCAACACTTCCCTGCTGAGGAAAAAGAGACCTGAGTGTCCAGCCCCTGAACAGTGGGCTGTGTGGCATCCTCTCAAGAGGGGAAACCGGAACTGCTCTGGTTTCTGGTAACCGTGCATTACCATTTCTGCTCCATTAGCAACCAGCAGCACCTCAAAGCAGGGAAGTTTTATCCCAGACAGACTTAGTAACAACCCTCTGCGAGCCAAGCACATTAATAACCAAAGTCTGACCTTCAGAAGTTCTGACTAGTTCCTGATGACTTCCAAGAAGTAGAACATTTACTTGCTTTTGACAGGAAAATCTTCCTACATTCAGATGCAGCCTAAAAATGTTAGGTCTGGATTTATGGGAGTATTTAAAGGCTTAAAGATGCAGATACAGATGGGAGCAGAATTCTGAAAAATGTCTTAAGTACCTAATATTATGAAAATCCCCTGAAAATCTGCCTAGTTAGATATCTGTATCTGCAAGTGCTTAATGCTGAATTGACCAAAGTTCACAGTCCCCCAGCACTCTCCTACAAATGCTGCTGAAGATCTGGCCTCAAAGAGCCAGTGGCTCAGACTCTGAGAAGGATTTACATGCCTGTAAGACATGGAGATACTTCCCTGCCTTAAACCTGGCCCTTGTTGTACACACTGCTGCCTCCCAGCTCTCTTGATGCTGCTGCTGTTCTGCAGTTCATACTGTGAGGTGTGGAAATTCTAATGCTACCTTGCTGACATCTGCAAGCTGAAAAAAAAAAAAAAAGATAAACATTTTTTGATAAAGCCAGATTGACAGTAATTAAAATTACATGCTTAATCAAAAGCACTGCATAAGGCAGTGCACTGTACAGAGCCTTCTGACTGTTCCCTGAGTATATGTTGACCCAGTAGAAATCAGCAGCTATTGAAATAAAGGTTAATTAAAATTTCTAAGCAGAATTGACAACTGTGAGCTGTCCCTCAAGGGGCTCCTCGCTTGTATGAAAAGTATCATATACGAGGAAAAAGGCTTCAGAAACTTCAGCTAAGAAATCAAGAGCTTGCAGCTCCAGCCCTTAATTCAGAAGATGACCTTTTGCTCTAAAGACTTTGAATGTATCTTCTCAGACTGGCAAAGACTCACACTTCTTGCACTCAGAGTGATTGACTCAGCTTTGCAGGATAAGAACACATGGTCACTTGCCTCACTCTGCCTAGTTCAGATGCCAAGAGGACAGTCATTGATCTGAAAAATTACTTGATGAATCTGAACACAGCTTCCCCCCCCCAATCACTTACTAAAAGCATCACTTTCCCCTTGCCTTGTGAGCAATGGCCCAAGCCTGTTTACCTCCCTTGCTTGCCACCCTGTGGATTGCAGCCATGTAACACTGTGGACAGCTATCAGAGCCACTCCTCTGTCAGCACTCCAGCTTGCTCATTCCACACCTACACTCAACCTGGGCATGTTACTGTATTGTAAGGAGATTAAAAAGGGAATTACTGACTGCTCACCACCCACTGGAAGGGCTAGGCACTGACTATTTAAGGCTGGCTCTTCCTTCCCATCACAGCTATGACAATAGCTGCATTGTCTGCAGTAAAGAACAGCCCACTGGAATGGCAATGGTAAAACCAGAAGAGGTGTAGCAGCATCTGATCATATCTGAAAAGCCTTTGCTCTCCTAGTCTTGCTACAGGTACTCCTTGGATAGATCTCAAGCCTCTCTGGTGTGAATTGGTGGTCTGAGGTTTGATGGATGCAAGTGTAGCAGTCAGCAAGCAGCCACTTGGACACCTGTCACCAGTAGCCCCAGTGCTGAAAGCCCAGAGCCCAGATTTCCTTTCCTGACAAGCTGTGTCACAACAGTTGCTCTGAGCTGCCAGAATTCTTCTGTCACCAGCAGGCCCATCTGGAAAACAGAGACTGTATTTCATCACAAACGTTGAGGGTTTGACACTTGGTTCTTTTCCACAAACAGGAAGATATCAAGAACTCATGGAAAAACAAAAAAATCAATCATGAAGCAACATGTAAAGCTGAACACACTCCTCCAAAAGAGCCAACAGCAGTTACCTGGGATGAGACACAAAGAAGGAAAACACAGGGGACTACAAACAGAGCTGAATGCACTCCTGCTGAACTGGAGTGCTGAGTCAGCCCTTTTCTTCCCATCACTCATTTGCTTCCTACCCAGGTTTGAGTATCCACTGTGTCCATGAAGAAGAAACCCAGCAAGAGAGACTGAATAAATTCAAACAAACAAATAAACAAAAAAATCCAAATCCCTGTTCCCAATTACATTAAGCATATCTTTATGTCTGGCAACAACACTAATTAGCTGCTTCTCTCACTACCTCTAGGCAGAAATACCATCTTCAGTCTGAAACAAACCTGGTTTTGAAAAAAAACTGATGAAAAGCCTCATCAATCCCTTGGACTGGAGAGAGGATTTTTCTCCCCTTCTCAGTGCCAACTGGAACCATCAAGAAATTTCACTGGGTAGGCTGAGAGGTGGTCAGGAAGAGAAACCAAGGCTAGCAAAAACCTCAGCAGCAATAAAAAAAGCCAGAGCACAGCAATTCAAGGGAATTTATGTTTTCATTTATTATCGTAGTACCTTTCTCTACTCAGAGGGAGATTGAAAATAAATGACATGCTCAAGTGAAACAGGGAATGGATCAGGTTTTTGTGTTGTGAATATAAAATCACGCCTCCTTTAAAGTACTCTGGGAGAATGAAAGCTTTAGATGAAATTCTCTGTTTTCATTATCAGATGAAAATCCTGCTGCACTAGCAACAGGCTGCACACGTTGGAGTCGAGAGGAGACAGTTCTAGGACGATTTACTTGAAATCACTTGTCCCACTCCTCACTGATAAGTCTACAGCCAGGCTGCTGCCTGAGAAGTTAACCCCATTAGGGAGTTCTGTACTGAGAACTCATGTCTTAATTCACAGATGGATCCAAAACTGCTTAAAAGCATGAAAGTACTTATATAGATTTAGAGGTAACGTTCTACCAGGATTCCAGCTCTGACAGCAGCCAGTACTGCTGCTTAGAAACACAGATTAGAGCACTGTGTTTAAGAGAGATATTGCTCCTAATAATGGCCATGCACACTTTAAAAATCTCCTCAGTGGGATGTTACACAGAGACTGATGTCTACTGGACACAGAATAACAACAATCTTAGAATCATAGAATCATTTCAGCAGGAAGAGACCTTCAGGATCATCCAGTTCAACTTATTCCCAGCCCAGTCAAAACCACTAAACCATGTCCCTAAGCACAATATCCACCTGTCTTTTAAACACTTCCAGGGGTAGTGACTCCACTCCCTCCCTGGGCAGCCTGTTCCAATGTCTGACAACCTTCCAGTAAGGAAACTCTTCCCAATATCCAGCCTGAACCTGCCCTGGTTCAATTTCAGGCCACGTCCTCGTGTTCAGAGTTCAGACCAACTTCCACCTCACTACATCTTCCTTCAGGCAGCTGTAGAGAGCAAGAAGGTCTTCCCTCAACCTTCTCTTCTCAAGGCTATACAGCCCCAGATCCTTCAGCCTTTCCTCATAGGAGACACACTCCAAACCTTTACTAGCTTGAGAGCCTCCTCTGTACCCTCTGCAGCCCCTCAATATCCTTCCTGTAGAGAGGGGCCCAGAACTGGACAGAGGATTTAGGTGCAGCCTCAGCAAAGCTGAAACTTCTCCAATGCCAACTCCATAGCACCCTGAAGCACCATGTTGCATGCACAGGTTAAATATACCTGGCATAAGGAAAGTCTTCTTTGTATTGCTTTCACCTGATGCCTGCTCACTTGGCAAGAAGCTGCAAACTGAAGATTCCCACTCATCCTCTTCACGCTTCTCTTCATTTCCAAGCCTCCTGTAATCCCCCTTCAGTCACTTCTCTCCCCAGCTAGGGAGTCCTCAGGGAATCCAGCACAGCATGGAATATTTCACCACCCAGCCAGCCAGGTTAAGACACTCAGAGGGGTTTATCTGCATGTGTTTCACAAGCTACCTCACCCAAACTGATGGGCTGACTGGTATGGAGAGGTGTGGAGAGGTGGCCTGCAGACCTCTGGGCCATCTCCTTGGTGACTGAGGAAGGAGTCTGAGACAGCAGGGCATGGCATGAAGGAGGAAAAAGCCTCAGTCATTTCCCACTGCTTTACAGCTCCTGTATTTTGTGGCCTGCACCCTGGAAAGTGTGGTATAGCCCTCCTTTTTTGGAGAGTTTGCTGCTCTGAGCTGCTCATGACTCTGTTTCTGCTGCAGAATAACACCCCTTGCCCTTCCACAGCTCGCAAATGCCCTGAAATTGCTCAGGGCAGATTCTGCTGTATATCTAAGTGAGGTGAGTTCAAAAGCTGTCTCAGCCAGGCTGAATTTGACAGCCCTCCAAGCCCCCTGCAAAAGCCATTTACTGGGCACATTGATGGCTTTCCAGAGCTGATGGCAATTAGTGCAGCGACAGCTCCTGTGCCTGTAGCTGAGCCACAGGCTGCCCCACTTCACTTGCTGCTGCTGAACAGCCACTTTCTGCAGTTGCTGAGTGTATTAATGCTGTTTGAAGGTCTAGTGCATGTCACTGTGCCATGAACTCCTGCATCTGCACTGCACTGTGCTCTGAGAGGCAGCAGCACGGGCACAGCCTCACAGATTCAGCCTGGAATGCTCCCAAGAGACATCAGCCCACACTGAGCTCTGGGCTGCTGTGATGTGACAGCTACCAAGACCTCAAAGCCAGCATTTGGGGGGATTTGTGTCCTTCTGTCACAAAGTTATGTGTGAGGAGCACAGGAAAGGTGAACAATCCTTGAAGCACCACTAGCAAACTATGACTACAGGCTTCTTGGCTTATGAGCAACAACCCTGGCAACCATGGATGTCCAGGACACACAATGCTCCTTAAAAACATCTATTTGCAAGGAAAGTCTTGTCCCACTGAAGTCCTACAAAGCTTTTAACTTAAAACTTTCAAAGGAACTTGAAAGCACCTCCTCTCTCCAACCCTCCTTCACCATCCCCCAAAAAAAGCTGCTTTTCTTGACACATAATTTAACACACATAGCCTCCCTGAGGGGAGGGAGCAAGGCAGGGATTAAGTTGGGGAGGAGGTTTCACAATAGTCTGGGAACATTTATACACCACCCCTGAGTTATACAGGTATTGCAGAGATGGAAATAAAGATCTGGTTGCTGTACCCTGAGCACTGTCAGGAGGCAAGAACACAGGCTGTGGGTGAAACAAAGGAAAGAAATAAAAGCAAATCTTACCTGTCCTCAGAACTGGAGACAAAAATAACACTATTATTCAGACCCACTTTGTTACTAAACCCAGAATGCCCAAGAAGAGCCAACAGCCTTTTGATTCCTACTCAAAATGTGGGTTGTATTTTACATGTCCAAGCAGAAAAGGGAGCAGAGATCAGTTCTCACCTACCCCACACTGCACACAGTGGAAGGCTGTGTTCCCAGATTTCCATTTAGGAACTCCTACAGTAGCAGCTGACTTTCCTACCTCACTGTGACCCCAAGATGTTGATGTAACAACAGGAAAGAGAAGATGGTTTATCTACCTGTGTGCAGCAGTGTTGAGAACCCAGAAAGCTGTCTCCCAGTGACAAACCACTGTCACACTCACTGGCTTTTCTCCCTCCTCCATGTCTTTGCAGAGAACAAGCTGTAAAGTCCTCACACTGATTCACATCCATCTGTATTTAACTATCTCTGCAAGCACACCTACTGGTGTAGGCATGTCTGAGGTTCTGTATGTGACAAATCAAACCCCCCCCCTTCTGCTCCTATTAGGTACCACTGACTGGGAAGCAAAACCCAGTATTTTGATGTGTTAGTGCTTATTAAGTCAGGCATACCTGTTAAATGACAAAGATAAATTGCTTTTCCCTTGCTTTCTGCCAGGTAAGCAAGATTGCCCTTTTCCTTAGTAAACAAGCTGTGTTATGATCACCATGGATCGTGCCTATCCTAGGTTTATAGCTTTGAGGATTTACTTCCAAACTTTTTCTTATTACATTCAAGTGTCACTGCAAAATCCGAAGGTTACTGTTTGTGTTTGATTTGTCTGAATCAATGAACAGCTTGGTGATTAGGATTTCAAACTCTGCAAGTGAAACTTCACACTGCTGCAAGTGAAACTTCACACTGCTGCAAGGGAAATTCACACTACTGCAAATTCCTCTTCAGCTACCATAAAAACATGAATCATTCACATGCTCTACCCACAACAACCAGACGTGTGGCAACACAGACTCACTATCCAGTGATAACTGAGAAAACTACCCAAAATAAGACTTGATTTCTAATAGAAGTAGATGCTATAGTTCTGTTAAAGCTCACTGAGTGTGATTCTGAAATTAGAGTCTTTTAAAAATAATCTAGATGAAGTTTCTTTGTGGGAGTGAGTTCAGTTGGAAGTGCTACCCTGAGCTGCCAGTAGAAACCTGAACACAGCCTTGTGCAGATCCTGCCCTGTGCTGTCCAGAGAAACAGTCCCCCACATGCCCTTGTCTTCTGACAACACCCTGCACAGCAGATCTATCCCCTGGCAGGTGGCTAAAGAATTCTGATCCCAGTCCTGAAGCTCTAACCCTACAGTGAACTCTCCTTACCTGTACCAAGACATCCATCACCAGACCTTGGCAGTGAATGAGATTTTAATGAGGTCAGAGCCCCTTTGTATGACAAACTGCCTTTCAAGGTTACATGACAAATGTTCTTGTCAATGCTGTGGATTCCATTCCTTCAGTGACATGACAGAACCAAAGAGCATGGGAGGGACATGGTCATATCTGTCAATATCTCTACCTACCTTGGATTCAATCCTGCTGCTTTGAAAAATATCTTGTTCTGATGGAAAGGAAAAGAGCCTGAGACTGTAAACATCTGGTGGTCTTGTGGGAGTACCTGTAGGGGAAAAAAAAAAAGAGTGTGGTCAAAACCATTCCATATTTGGATGGCTAGGTAACAAACATAAAAAAAACTTTATTCTAAATGCTTTAGTTGCATGGATGACAGACATTGTTTAGACTGGAATGAGACTGGAATTGTGCCTCCTATTCCCCTGACTGTCCACCCCAATACAACCAGCATCTCCTGTGGTTACAGCCACGTTCTTCTTCACCTCCCTCCCTATGGATGCTGCTGGCCAGTGAATTTCTTGGCAGGGATGTCATGAAGGCAGCAAGTTTTAATTTCACATCAGAGAACACAGGCAGAGAAGTGTATTTTAACACTCCTAAACACGACTAGGCACAGAAGAAACCTGCTTTAAGAATGACTCTCATGATAGACTGGAGTCAGTAAAGAGCTGAGGAACAGGCTTAGCTTTCAGCACCCTCTGAAGTCTCTTTGAAATCTCTGCTTTAAAATTTTCTTGAGCTGGAACCTCCATCTGGGGAGAGAAACAATACCTTGTTCTAAATGATGTGTCTAATAAAAATGAATCAGCACAGCTTGCATTTTGATTGTCAATTACATGCAATCAACAGCTCAGAAAAACTTGCTGATCAAGAAAATACCCTTAGAAATATTCATTAAAATATTTGTGAGCAACTTCAAGCGTATACAGGGAAGAATATCTATGAACATTCCAGTGAATATAGCAAAAAAAAACCACAATAAAAAAGTTGCCACATAAACCATGAGGTGAAACTTCAGATGTTTTATTAATTCTTTTTCTATCAATGATTTACTTAGCTCTTATTGGAAGGCTATAAAAATGAAAAAATTCAGTTTGCTGTTTGAATCACCAGCAGTGCAGTTAATTCCACTGGTTAGTTTGGGAACATTTTACAGTAAAATGTTTTATTTGACTGTATCTACATTTACCATCAAAAAAATTTAATTCATTCTCAGTTACAGCTCCTACTCAGAACTGTTAGACAGAATGTATCATAAATACTGAAGGAAAAATTAAGCCTATAAAAAGCACAGCAAGTAATAGGAAAGAGAAGCAAGATAAATATTCAAATCCATTTCATGCACACTTTTGAATAACTAGGAGAGTGGAAAGTACCAAAAATGCTAAAATGGCTATTAAAAAAATTACTCTGACCCTAAAATCTGGCCCTCAATCAAGCTGAAAGAATATGCTGACTCAGCATCTTTCTGAGGTTATTTTAAAGGTTCAAAGACAGAAACATTTAAGTTCCAGTGCAAGCTGAGAGGCTTTGCAACCTCATTCTCATCTGGGTCCTGAAATCTCCCCCTGCTTCTCCAGAAGCTGGATAAAACGTTAAATACAAACTACAAGTTAAATTACCCACTTGTTCCAGATACCTCATTTCCAAAAAGGATTTTTGGAGGAATTGGAAGTTTTGAAGGGAAATTTCCTGTTTTAATAGAATTGCTTTGAGCTTTTCCTGAAGGGTAAGGAAGTGGAAAATATTTTCACTCGATAAAATGGAATATTTGGATGCACCTTCTAAAATCCAAAACATAGGGCCTTTTTTAATGGAAAAAAAAAGGTACTGCTCTGGTCATGGGTATTGAAGCAGCTACTAAACCACTAAGTAAATGGTAACTAGAAGTGAGTTGAATTAATCAGTATCTCCATCTGGAAGCCACCCCATCAGTGAGACTTCTCCTGGGGTTCCCTGTTTAGCCTGTATCTGGGGCTGAACTCCACCAGTTGCTCCACCATCCAGTGACCTCTCCCCAGTCAGGGATGGGGAAAAGGAGACCAGACCCACAGGTGGAAATGAAGAGAGATGGAATGCAACAGCCAAACTACCACCAAGGCCAGTATAAAATACACCAACCGTAGTCAGCCCAGCAAATGTGCTGCAGTTAGAATAAATGGAAAGCAGTCCCCAGGGGACAAGGCAGGGTCAGCACCAAATCCACAGCACCTTGTCCCTTATCCAGAGCATGATGTCTATGGGATGGATCTGTGAGCCAAGGTGGGACAGCTGCCCTGGCTGACTCCAGACTGCTCCTGCAGGCCAGGATTCTGTCCCAGCCACGCCAGGACACCTGGCTTCTGGAGAATCTGGTGACTGAGCAACACTTCAGAGGATCACAGGATGGTGGGGGTTGGAAGGGGCTCTGGAGATGCTGGAGTCCAAGCCCTGCCAGAGCAGGGGCACCCAGGGCAGCCCACACAGCAACAGATCCAGGTGGGGTTGGAAAGTCTCCAGAGCAGGAGACTCCACAGCCTCCCTGGGCAGCCTGGGCCAGGCTCTGGCACCCTCCCAGGGAAGAAGCTTCTCCTCATGTTGAGCTGAACCTCCTGTGCTCCAGCTTCCATCCCTTGCCCCTCATCCTGTCACAATCCACGAGTGACAAGAGGCTGTCCCTGCCTTCCTGACACCAGCCCTCCAGAGCTATGCATCAGATCCCCAGCTATGAGGAGCTATGTTCAGACATCTCTTGCTCCATCAGAAATGAAGCCAAGCACAGGAGTAGGCAGGAGCACAAGCAGAAAAAGCAGCAATCAGATTTTAGTGCTGACTCTAACTCTTGCTGTTGCAGCAGGTCAGAGGATGCTGCAGCCCCTTGTCCTGCAGGAACCACAGTCAAATTCAAGGCTGATTTTACCACCACAGACAGAAAAGAATTGCACTGCTGCTTCTACTGTCTTACAGCTTGGCAGCATTTCTCCTTCTGTTATATCCTTCCTAAGAGCAAAATATCATTTGTATTAAGTAGGTGACAAAAGCTTTCAGTTCTTTTAAGAAGGAGAATGAAAGGAGGAAGAAGGGGAATTGGATAATGGCTGTATTATTCATAGGAACGCATACCTAATTTATATAGTGCTGCTTGTATGCCATCTAAAATTGCTATAACTCCAATTAAGCCCATTTAAGTAATGAAAGGGACTACTCTCCTGTGCCTGAATATAAATTTCGTGGACTGCTTTACATATCAAGAAAGTAAAAACATATTCCTAACTCACAGAGTCATTTTATAGCAATTACTGCCCCAAATTTCCAAGGTGAAAAGGTCACCCTGAGCAATATTATTCTAAGATCCTGTGGCCACAGATTTTGTGCCTTGGGACAAAAACATCAGAGAGATTCAATCTGCATTCCAGAGCTGCTTAACACCTTTGTCAGTGACAGGAACAGTGGGATGGAGAC
>VYZU01013531.1:0-12941 GCA_013401355.1 Ceyx cyanopectus | reverse complement strand
AACCAGGGGATAAAAGTGATGGGTTTTGGTTTGATTTATGGGGAGTTGCCTCTCCAACGCTTACCTGAATGGAGACCCTTCCCTCTTGGACAGAACATCAACCAAGGTGACTTTTTCCTAAGATTGAGAGCCCTTACCTGGAGTGGTAAGTGAATTTAACATGCTGTAAATCTGCAATCTGGGTGATTGACTAACACTTGTCTACTATGTTGTAGTGTGTTCTTGTTTTTAAATTGTAATAGTGCATTCTTCCACTGTATCCAAAAAAAAACAAACCCGCCCTTATTACTGGCGTATTAGATTTCAAATAGTTGGTTTGCTTGGGCCTTACAGTTAAACCTCTAAGTTCAAATAAATCATTTGCCTTACTGTTAAACCTGTGAGTTCAAATAAATCATTTTCATAAACCTTGCACTCCAGTCTCTTTTCACCACAGGCATTTCAGCAATGTATGGAGATATTTTCAGGTCATTATCAACAGAATATCTTTTTGAGAAAATGTAATATGGTGCCCTGTTGATAAAGTGAAAGCTTGAGGCAGAGAAGTACAACTAACTAGACTCCCAAGTTTCACCGAGTACTGTCTTCCATCTCAGAATGCCGTCAGAATAGCTCAGCTTTCTGTATTCCCAGTCTAGCACTCCTGTATATCTCCATAATACATTTATTTTTCAGCTCAGATTTTCTAACTGCACTTTCATAAGTTAGCAGCACGTTTTTCAGACAGTGGCTGCTTCTAGCAGTGATAAGACCCCTTGTTTAGTCACTACCAGGGATAGGAATGCAGACCAAGGCCACTGCTAGAACTTGTATATCACACTGGGGGTGCAGAAAGTGACAGACCACACCTGCAGGGAGGAGCAGACAGGACAGGTGACCCCAAACTGACCAACGAGGTGTTCATAGACATTCACATAGATGTCATATCCAGTATATAAAAGATCCGGGATCTGGAGGGTCTGGAGTCTGGTGAGCTAGGCTAGGCTAGGCTAGGCCCGGCTAGGGTCTTGGCTCAGGGTGTCGTTGTTGGTGGTCTTCTTCTCTTGAGGGTTCTCCCACTCAGAGCACCAAGGAGGACTCTGTCCATTCTGCCTTCCATCCTGATCAGTGTGTTCCTGACCCCAGTGCCAGAATCCAGCTCCTGAGCACAGCTCCCAGCTGCTGCGGGGCCCAGGCTGGGACTCTCCCTGTGCCAACTCCACAGCATCAGTGACGGTGATGGAATTACCATCAGGGGGGTTGGGTTCAGTACTGGTTTTGTATATATTTATATATATTCCATTATTATTATTTTCATTTTTGTATATATTCTATTATTGTTTTCATTACAAATGGTCTAGCTTCCATTTCTAATTTCTAAGTCTTTTCCTTTTTTCCCTTATTCCTCTTCCTTGTTGGGGAAGGAGTGGGGTTAACAGAGAGCATCTGTTATCAGTCTGGGGGTTGCCCTGGTCCTAAACTGTGACAATAACTGTGAAAACCCTGAAAAATAACTGACTGCCTTTCTCAGTTTTATGCTGACAGCCTCCCCTTAGCTGACATTTCTTTCTTTGGAGGTTACTATGGGGATAAGCTGACATGTTTATACATCTTAAAGAACTGTAGATGGTGGAAAGGGAAGCCTGTTCTCTCCAGTGTCTTGCCTTCTTGAGGAGTTCACAGCACAGAGTGCAAGCAGTTGAGCTTTCTTGTCTAGGAATCTCCTGTACTTTGTTAATTATTATTATTTTTTCTTACACAAATATATTTTAGAATATTTAGAACTAGGAAAGGTATTTCAAACAATTTTCAGAAAGGAAATTGTTTAATAAATTCTATTTTTCAAATAAAATCCTTCTCTAACTTTACTCATATGCACCCATGTGGGCAACTGAGACACCTTCTAATAATTTTTATAATGTGTTCATCAACACAAAGTCCATGATACACTAATGTTGAAATCTAAAGGTGAAACTACCTTTAATAAATTCATTCCTGATTAATGTTTGTTACAAAATATACTCAGAGAGGGAAAAAAATGGCATATGGAACTGAGTACTTAAATTATTTTGTTCGTTTTGTGTGTTGTGTTTCCCAAAAAGTTCATTGCAAAGCATGTGAATCTGAAAGCAACATATAAACCTAGAATTTTAATAACAGATGAATTAATCTGCAATTTTATAGTTAAATAATAACTAAATCAACTCGTGTGCTCTTGAATGTATTATTTATCAATAAGCATTCCAGTCTCTAGTAAACAAAGATGAGCTAATGAACAAATTGCACATGCATACACATGTGTGTATGTACAATGACATGGTGCCTTGTGTCCAAGACATGGTGTCTTGTGTGTAGCAAAAGTGGGATGAGAATTTTTCCTGATTTATATTTCCAAAGTGTGGACATAAACTTTGTATACATGGTATTTTATTTAAAATAAATTTTAATTTTCACCTTTGAAGTATAAAATTAAATACACCAGAAAGTAGACAAATTACACCTTGTGTAGGGGATGCATGGAGGAAGGGGATATTTTTAGGTTGGCAGTCACACAATATACACTGTTATTGTGGCAGATGAGCTGCAGCAGTTGTAAGGGTCGTGCTGCTTGTTCTGATATAGTATGCTAAACACCCTTAGAGTTAGTTGGCTGTGGATTATGTTGTTTACCCCATGTAATGATTATCTATTGCTATAAGATCTGGAATATATCAGAAAGATCTAAATAGCTTTCTGTATCAGACACCTGGAAGACCTGCTTGTTATTAAAAGACATTTTCAGACTGATTCATCTTCAAAAACTCCTAAAACCTTCCAAAGAGATGCATGTGCCACAGCAACGTTCTGTATTTTACTCCTTCCATCTATTTGTAGCTGTTATTCTTTTAAAAACCTGTGTTTTGGTAAAGTCTGCATACACATCCTGAAACTCTGAACCAGGGGAATTCTAACAAAGTAAAAATAATCTGTATTTTTTTCCATTCTCAGCAGCTCTGACTGAATTATATTTGTCTATGAACCTTCTGCTGGCAGTTGCAATATGTTTATGAGGCCAAGACTTTAAAAAGAACAGATGTTGGATATTCATACACAGTCATTTCATGCCAGGTCCTGTAGGTCCCACAAGTGAACACCTAACATTCAGAAATGCTGTGGTGGCTTAAGGGTGAACAGACTGAGTGGGTGGGGAAAAGTGATAGCCCTGGGACTCTGAGGAGTCAGAGGGCAGCTGTTATTCCCTCCCCTTTCCTTCCATACACCATATAAGGGGACTTATATGGTATATATAGATTAGATCTAATAAATATTCAGGGGCTCTTCCTTCCTGGGCTCTGGGAGCTGCGAGGACATCTCAGCAGGGCTGGCCCTGACTCCACTTGTGCCACACGATCCATCACCATCCCAAAGTGGGTTTTCTATAGAGTTCTGTATCCTCCTGCCCCTAACAGTTATCTTTCTGTTTTTCTCCTTTATTAATTACATTTGTTGTAGTCTTAACTCCCAGTCTTGGCTGAGGCATTTTTCTTTTTTTCCTTAGTCTCCTTTTTATCCTCCCCTGAGAGGAAGTTGGGAAGGGGCTAATAGAGAGAAATCCTGCTCTGTGTTTCTTATGTTCTTGCCCCGAGCCTTAAACAAGAAATCAGACAAGCAGCTTTAAATACAGAAAACCTCAGTTTTGTTCATGTGGTTATTTGGAAATACTAGTTAGCAAAATATTTGAGAGCATGCTTGGTAAATGATGATTGGCCTGCGTGATATTTTGTGACAATGGAATAAATAGAAATTGTTCTGAGCCTTAGTCAGTTGAAAGTTAGTGGCACATTTCTAATTGTTTTGGGTTTTGTTTTTTTTTCTTTCTTTCATTTCTATTGCTATTTTAGTGTCATTCCTGTTGATTACACACACAAAAAAGAAAAAAAAATACTTTTTTAGTATATAGACATTTTAGGTCAATTTACAAGTTGCTTAAATTATTCCCTCCACTGTCTTCAGTACTAAGAGGAATGCAGTGCCAATTCACTGTTGTTGTGGCTGAAGCCTCAAAAAAATAATGATTTGTGTTCTGAGTACAAATTATACAGTGGAAGCATTTCCAGGCAAGGTAAGAAGACTGTTGTCTGCTGCCAGCATGCTTGCTGTCTGTGCAGGAGACAATGTTCCAGTCAACAAATGTGAAGATCAGTTCAGCTGCGTCAAGTCTGGAGTAAGAAATGCAGTTGGCTTCCCAGATAAAGTCTTGGATCTAACCACCTTTCTTTGAGAAGAAAGGCCTTCAGAGGGTGATGGACAGATAGAGCAGCTAGTCAAGACTGAAGAGAACAATTCAAAGCCAAAGAGAATTTATGTAGACACCTGACATACAATCCTGAAATTGTATAGTCATACTGGTGCGTGTAGCTATGTGGAAAAGGTTATGACAGACTCTCCAATAAAATAAAATGCTTTGGGGAGAGAGCACACGTTATCTTTCTGCCTGTCAGCCTTCTGTACACCTTGCATGACTGATCTCACATGCTGGAAGAAACAGAAAGAAATCAGACTTTTAAAATTATTTCCAATTGCAATCTTCATACAAAAGGATCAGCTCAACCTCATCCCAGTGAGGGACTCCCCAGTGTTATTTTGTGTTGATCACAGATGGAGTTTGCTCCCCTTGTTACTCAGAGAGATATTATTTTTTTTTAATCATTGTGGTCAGTTTCTGATTTAAAATACTGTTTTAGAGATTAATTTTGCTGCTTTTTTTTTTTTTTTAATTTGGGATCTTGCTGTCTTTCTATATTGCAGTAGAGAAATTGTTTTCCATTATTGAAATGAGCAATTAGCTATTGGAAAAGCAGCTGATTTTTTAAATGCATGTATTTCATGTATGTCAAAGTACAAGCACAAAACCAAAGCCAGGAAGTAAACTGAGAGCGTATCTTCTATCACAAGATGAACCAGACTAGGAAGTCATAATAGTTTTTTTAAAATCCTCCATTATAGGATCTTATTTCTGATGTTTATGAATTATCTTTATCATATTTAAGCCAGATGTTGAAGTATCTCATAAGGCATCTCTAATAGATAGCAATATTATAGTATTTATGATATGGAACCGTATAGCACTCAAATTGAAACATGTTGATAGTGCAAAAGAAGACTTTTTTTGTCGTGCATGTGGCATCTGAGCTCGTTTGTGTCTTAATTTCACCATTTGGGGATCACCTTTAAACCTTTCATGAAAAATTGCCATGTATAGTGAAACAGCCTTTAAGTTAATTGATAAAATTTATAGCTCAAAGCAGAATTCTCAAGGCCTTATCTTCCCTTTGATTCTGTTCCACCTAAAACTCCTCAGTCAGGATGGGGGAAGGATTAAAATTATTTAGCTGAATCGCTAAGTCCGTCAATAAATCCAGTTTAACACCAGATGAACTACTGATGCCCTGAGTGCCTAAACACACCCATTAATTCATAGATTGTGAGAGACAAACATTATATATTCTGAATGTCACAACACCCCATGGCTCGAACAATCCAAGGTCACTTCCTGGGTGATTCAACATTTTCTCCTATGTGGTGTTTTTGAAAGATGGATAAGAAAAATACGATATTTTAGTCCTTTCTGCTGAGGTGGCAGTTTGCTTGCCAGCTACAGGCTAGCACATTCACAGAAATGGGAGAAGAAAGGATAGAGAAGTAGGAAAAGAGCATTAGCTAATAAATAAACAAATAAATAAACAAACAAATAAATAAATAAAACCCAAACCAAAAACAACAACTATATAACAATTCTAAGAACAATTACAAAGATAACAACCACACTCAAAGTCCCCAAAGGTCCATATAGTTTTTTTCTCTGCTACCATGCTCCTCGGGTCAATGGCATCACCACTTTTATCCAGCATTCTTTTTTTTTCTGGAAGTTCTGGTATAATCCCAAGGAAAATGTAGTCCTTCTGCTGCAATAGTCCAACTCCAAATGGAGTTTTCCATTCATGGTGACAGCAGAAAAGAACTGTAAAACTTAACTATTATTAATTATAACAACTAACAATGAACATTAACAGTTACCACTTTCTTCACTTTTTTTTTTTAAACTGGGGAAATCCCAGGACCAAGGTCTATGGCTGGGAAGGGTTAGAGGTGGAAGGTACAGGGGGATAGGGGTAGTAGGTTCAGAATTTTCAGGGGATGAGGGTGACCATCTACACAAACAGCTGCAAAACAAATTATAAAACCTATAACAAACTATAATAGGGAATCTGTAAAAGAGTGCTCATACAATCCTTACTACTGATGGTTTTGTTTGGCACACTGCACGAATGTGTTGAATACTTTCTGGGGATAAAGTGGTGTTGAGTCATTGACTCATCTTTCCCCCATGACTGGGAGCTTCTGCCCACCAAACTTGTGTCTATGGAACATTTTTCTCTGTGTAAATCATCATACACTTTAACACTGAGTTCATTACCCCTTACATTTGGGAGTAAGAAAAACAAGGGATCAATCACAGAATTACACAGAATTATTGTTGAGGCTGGAATAAACCTTTAAGATCACTAAGCCCAGCCTAAGACCTGACACCACGACACCTATCTAGACCATGTCACAGAGTGCCACATCCAGTCTTTCCCTAAACACCACTAGGGATGGTGACTCCACCACCTCCCTGGGCAGCCCATTCCAGTGTCTAATGACTCTTTCCATAAGGAACTGCTTCCTAATGTCCAACCTAAACCTCCCCTGGTGCAGCTTCAGGCCATGGACTCTCCTTCTGTCACTGGTTGCCTGGGAGAAGAGTCCAGCCCCCAGCTGCCTACAGCCTCCCTTCAGGTAGCTGTAGAGAGTGATGAGGTCTCCCCTCACTATCCTCTTCTCCAGGCTGAACAGCCCCAGCTCCCTCAGCCTCTCCTCAGCAGACTTTCCCTCCAGTCCCTTCCCTAGCCTCATTGTCTCCTCTGGACCTGCTCCAGCACCTCAACATCCTTCTTGAACCCAGGCCCAGAGCTGCCCCCAGTGCTCCAGGTGAGGCCTCCCCAGTGCCGGACACAGGGGAGAATCCCATCCCTAGTCCTGCTGGCCACACCATTCCTGATCCCAGCCAAGATCCCATTGGCCTTCTGTGCCAGCTGGGCACACTGCTGGCTCACTTCAGCTGGTTGGCACCCAGCACTCCCCAGTCCCTCTCAACCAGGCCTCTCTCCAGCCACTCATCTCCCAGTCAGTAGCTGTAGGGGGTTATTGTGGCCAAAGTGTAGGACCTGGCACTTGGCCGTGTTGAACTTCAACCCATTGGTCTCAGGTCATCAACCCAACCCATCCAGGTCCCTCTGCAGCATCTCCCTGCCTTCCAGGAGGCAATCACCCTAGTGTAACATATTCCAGTCCAATTGGCAGACAACCATTGATAAGCCGTATGCAGGCACTTTATAAGTGCCCAGGGAATGGAGGGGTGCTACCTGTATGACAGGAGGGAGGTTTACCTCAGTAATCTCACCCTCTGGTTCTTCCTGAATAGGTATTGTAACAGGGGTCCCTTTGGACACTTTGAAAATTTCTCAATAGTGCTTAATTTGCTCCTACCATTTATTTCCAGATTCTCACTGGGCCACCCCATCAGGGGGTTAGGTCCCTGACAATATTGATTTAAGTACCTTAAATGGGCCTCTAAGTACCAGCTGTTGTTGTCTGATAGTTCTCTCAGCTTCCCGGAGTGCTATGTGTAACCACAAACAAACCTTTCTCCCAGGGTGTATATCTCTTTTCAGCATCTTTAAAGCTTCCAGAGTAAAAACTGATCGGCTGAACCTGTCCCTGTGGCCCTTTTTGCCACAAGTGCACAGACATGCCACCTGATACAAAACCTCACTCAGTGTGAACTGTGTCTGAAGGGGTAATTGGGCCCAGGGCTTCGTGTGCCATAGCTTCAAAAATTAACCATTTTAGAGCTTCTCCCTGTTCTTCAGACCATTGCCACTGTGCCCCCTTCTGCAGTACATCATATAGGGGTCTTGTTATGATAGAAACATTGGATATATGCTTTTGCTAAAACACCAGTAACTCCAAAATATTTTGTAACTCCTTTTTCATTTCTGGTTTAGTAATCTGTTCCAGAGTAGTCAGTTTCCAGGGGAATACAGGTTTTACCACCTCTCCACCAGATGCCCAAAAATCTTACCTTCTGAGAGGGCAGCTGTACCTTTTCTGGTGGAATTTGTAAACCTGTGTTTTCCAAGTGTGAGATCATGTGTTCCTGGGGGGTTTGTGCAGCTTCTACTTGATCCCCAGCAATTAGCTTATCATCAATATATTGATATGCTTTCACCCTGTCCTCTCTGGGAATCATCTTGAATTCCTGTGCTAAAGCACGATGTGCTGAAGTGGGAGAATGTTTGTACTCTTGGGGAAGACATGTGAAAGTTTATTTCTTCCTTCCCATATAAAAACAAATTGATCTCTGTCCTCAGTCTGCCAAGGGACCATGAAAACATATCTTTGACATCGACAGCAGCCATGATAGGGTGTGCCTGCTCTTGCATCAGGGCAATGAGCTCAGAAATGTTTATCACCGTGGCAGTTAATGAGGCAGTGTTTGCATTTAGCCTGCAGCAATCAATAGTAAGTCTCCACTTCCTGTTTTATTTCTTTACTGGCCAGACCAGGGAATTAAAGGTAGATTTTCACAAAGCAAGAATTCCAACTCTTCAAGGCATTAGTCAATAGGACCACCTGGGAAACAATCCTCAGGGACAAGCGAGCAGAAATAGAGCTGGCAGATCTTTAACAACACTTTCCACAGACCACAAGAGATCTTTATCTCCAGGTGTAAGAAATCAGGCAAGGAAGTCAAGAGACCAGCATGGCTGACACAAGACTTTCTAGTCAAACTAAAGGACAAGAAGGAAATGCACATGTAGAAGGGACAGGTATCCTGGAAAGAATATAGGGATGCTTCTTGGTTGCTTAGGGGATGTCAGGAAGGGGTCAAGGCACTTCTGGAGCTGAACTTGGTAAGGGATGCAAAGAATAACAAGAAGGGCTTCAGGTATGAAGGTATGACAACAAGAAAAGGAAGGTCAAAGAAAGTGTAGCCTGTCTGATGAGCAAGACTGGCAAGCTAGATCATCCACAGATGAGGAAAGGCTGAGATACTTAACAGCATTTTTTTTTGACACAGTATTCATTTGTAACCTCTCTTCTCACAGCTTCTGAGTTCATGGACTGAAACGGGGGGGAAAAGTCCCTTCCATTGTAAGAGATGATCAGGTTGGTGATCAGCTGAGGAACATGAACATACATAGCAGGCCTTTGGGAGCTGGTGAGATACAACCCAGAATTCTGATGAATTGGCTGATGTAGTTGCCAAGGTATTTGAAAAGTCATGGCAGTGAGGTCAAGTCCCTAGTGACTACAAAATGTGAAAAGGAAAACCCTGGGATCTGTTGACCTTCTAGAAGTTATGCTATGACACATGGAGGACAAGGAGGTCATTTAAGACAGGATAACTTCAACCAGGGCAAATTCTAATTGACTAACCAAGTAGCCTTCTACGTATTGTCCAGATGGAGATTGGTGACAAGTGGTGTCCCTCAGGGATCCATAATGAGGCCAGAGTGGGATGATGGTGTTGAGAGTAGTGTGGAGAAGGACTTTGGGGTACTGGTGGATGGAAAGCTGGAAACAAGCTAACAGTGTGTGTTCAGTCTAGACTGCCAACCATATGCTGGGCTACTTTAAAAGAAGCAATGCCAGCAGGTGAAGGGAGGTGTTTCTGCCCCTCTACTCTGCTCTGAAGTACTGTGTCCAGTTCTGGAGTCCTCAGTACAAGAAGACTGTGAACCCATTGGAGTGGGCCCAGATGAAAACCACAGAAATGATCAAAGGGCTGGAACACCTCTCCTAAGAAGAAAGGCTGAGAGAGTTGAGGTTGTTCAGCCTGGGGAAGATAAAGTTCCAAGATCTTATTGAGGCTTTTCAGTACTTATAGGGGGGCAATAAGAAAGATGGAGACAGTTATTTTTATCAGGGCCTGTTGCCCATTAAAAGGGGTAAAGGTTCTAAACTAAAGGAGGGTAGATTTAGACTAGATATAAGGAAGAAATTTATTCACAATGGTGAAATACTGGAACAAGTTGCCCAGAGAGGTGGTAGATGTCCAATCCCTCAAAACAGTTCAATCTCTCTTGGATGGGTCTCTGAGCAATCTGATCTACTTTACAATGTCTCTGATTAATGCAGGGGGTTGGACTAGATGACTTTTAAAGGTTCCTTCCAACTAAAAAAAAAATCTATTCTTCTATGATAAAATATAATACTAACCTTGAAATGTGACAAAATGTAATTTCCCAAGGTGCTCAGTGTGACTGTCTTTTAAAGGAAAAACTGCCACATCTTTTAACAGTTAATTTTCAGGAACAGAGGAGAGGAATAGTGAATCTGGGTGATAATAGAATATATAGAAGCTGATATCAAGTTTAACTCACGTTATTGAATTTAAGAAGAGTGAAGTCTTTTAAGACTGTAATGGTGAAGTTTGTAGTGGCTTTCATGTAATTAAAACAATTATTTAACATGTTTTTGATACAGAATTAACAGGAGTTGAAGGAAAAATACACATTTACGGATACAGCTATTTTTTTTAAGTGGAATGACAGTTCTTAATTGCAAAACTTTTCAGACAGTTGATCTGTGAAGCTCCTTTTAAGTCAATAGAACTACAATGATTTAGGGTGACACGGTCACATACATCTCTGGTCTTCCCCAACTCTTTACACAGGTACTTTTCTTCTTCCTCTGCATTTATCTTGACAGATTTGTATCTGCATCCTTAAAGTAGCATTTTCTTACCTCCCCTTCTTCACAGTCCCTTGCCTGTAATCCAATCCTGTGGTTTATGACCACAGTGGTTCTCTGACAAAGTTCATTAAGTGTCATATCCTTTGTACCTCAGTAGAAGTTCTCATTGAAAGGCTTTTTCCTATGATGTGGCACAGCTTCAGAGTTTAAATACATTATTCTTTGTCTCTGTTTGCCTTAGAGAGACTACTTGATAATGAAGCACTTGGAGAATTACCCTAAATCAGCACTTTTGCCATGAGCTGCAACGGTGTCTCAACAATAGACACGTGCTAGCAATGATGTCCAAATTATCTCCTTCAGTAGTAAGCCACTTGTTTTCCATAGAATCACAGAATGTCAGGGGTTGGAAGGGACCTAGAAGATCATCTAGTCCAACCCCCCTGCCAGAGCAAGGGCACCTAGACAAATGGCTTTGATACCTGATCCGTGTTTAGGCAGAAGATGTGAACTGTTCTATCTGGACAAAGTAACTTTACTCCTCCACCCACCTCTCTGTGCAGCACAGCTAAACATTTGGGCTGTAAAACTCACAGCTCCCCAGAAAGTGCTGATACTGCACCTAAACAGCAAGTCTGAACATGGTGTGTAATTTTTGTAGTACCTCAAAAAAGCTTCTATTTGTTTTAGTGCTTTTAGGATAAATACATGAGTGATTTCTACTTCTGAACAAAGTACAAAATTGAGACAGAAGGAAAATAGTAATTTTGTGAATTTTAACTGTTTATTGCAAGCCAAAAGGTTGGGAGTCCTTATTGTGTGTCAGTCATTCTAGCCCTTGTGCAGTTAAAAGGTTGTTGAGTACAAAGAAATTTATTTATTTTTTTCTAAAGTATGTTGAAATTAATCTGTCTAGCACAGTCAGTCTGGATTAAAAATCAAATCACATTTCTATATATCAGTGAGCAAACAGGAAAGTAGATTAAAAAGTGAAATGTTCTTGTTGCCATAGAGCCAACAGTTTGTGGCTTGTGCTTGCCATCTAGGAATGCTTTTGGGATTGAGACATAATGAGATGAGTTTAGAATAAATGTTTGGGAGGGATTTGTTTTGTCTTCCTGAATATCTGTAAGATCTGCAAGAGCCTGTGTACTGAGCTGGGGCTAAAGGTTTCTAGTAGCCCTGGCTACTAGAGCTTCCTTTGCCTTGAATCAGCTGGTGTCAATTCCACTTCAACAGATGATTCTACTGACTATCCCCATAGACAGCTAACTCATAAGTAAAAGAGAAAAAATAATTAAGATTTTGTTGTTGTTAATTGGCTTCAGTAGTATGAGAACTAAAATACCTGCTAGAATAGGACCATGTGATCAAGGTAAAGAGGCTGGACTGAGGGAGGACTGGGGAAGAGACAAGAGACAAATGTTTGTGTCATTAAATCCCTAAACAAGAATAGTACTTCTTTGTGCTTCAGTCTGCTCAGAAATCAAAACTTTGACTCTCTTATTTTGAACAGGCAAGTTTTCTCAGAACTCTTGTTGTTTAAACTTCTTTCATCGACAAGTGTACATATAACAACTTACTGAACAAGCAGAAAATGATCTGTAGGGTTTTTAACCCTTTTACCTGTTTTAGTTTTTGTGTAATTGATTTTTAATTAGTGATCTATTTTGATTTATGGACTGATCCAAGGATTAATAAAACTGGTATACAATAAGCAGTATTTATTTCTCTACAACAGCAGAAATGTATGAATAGATAATGTATTACCTAACTTTCTAAACACAGCTATCAGCTTTTCCTTTTGCTCATAATTGCCATACAACATGTTTAATAACTCTGCTTTATAAAATGTAGTTTAAGTGTTACGGGGGAGGTAAGGAGTGTAGTGCTGTAATGGAATCTTGCTTAGAATAAGTCTGTGAGGCCTGGTGTTTGCTCTGGTGCAAGCCTAACCTGGATGTTGTTAACAATTCTATTTCTAACTGCTGTTATTCTGTAGATGGAAAGGTCAAATGCTAAAGCAGATCTAGCAACAACTACAAAATGTGAAACCTCAGTGGACTCTCTACTTAAAATGCTGGTGCTCTTGTCTTCCTGTTTCTCCCACTAGACATGAAGAGAACAAGCTTATTAAGCAGTCAGTAAAATAATTTATTTGACTTTGTATAGTTGATTTT